>CAJQZJ010031819.1:5021758-5032877 GCA_907164525.1 Lophiomys imhausi
GGGGGGGGGATGGGAGGGCTAGGTAGTACTTCTCTTGAAGCTAATTTGGCCTTCTGACAACATACAAAGCGTTATCTTTCAATCCGGGTTAAAGAAGAAATCATTCTGTCACCTTGGAGCTAAACCAGCTCTAGTGTATATATTTTGAGATCCCAAAGGACAATCTGCCTTCATAGAGAAGGCCTTTTGTAAGTAGCCTCCAAACCTAGGTCCCTCCAAAACCCATGTGTGTGTCTCTGAGCTCTAATTATTGGTATCAGAGACCTGTGTTTCCCATCTGAAGGGATCAAAGATGTGTTCCACCACTCCTGGATTGAAGTCTTTCTCTATTTAGAGTTTGCCCTGCATGAGGCTGACCCTGAGCTCCGGGATCTGCCCGTTTCTGTCTCCAGTGTGCTGGGAGCTGGGACCAAGGGTGTACTCTTCTTGAATGGTGGGACCAACAGTATGCACCCTCACCACCCCGCTCCGTATGACTCCATAATACATAAGACCACCAACTCTACAGTGCTCCCCCCCACTCCCCCGTCTCCGCTGAAGTCAAAGGCATGGACCAATACCACAATTCTCTTGTATTTTACCTTAGCTCCACGTCTTCTCTACACCTGGAGGTCTGCAAAACCAGGCCGAATGGCTGTATCCTCTGTTCCATTCACAGTGTTTCAGCAGTGCCATCTGCCTTTTATTTTTTTTTTTTTTTAGTTAATAAATTTATTTGTTTGTTGCTTCAGGTTACATCCTTATCATATTGTCCTCTTTTCCCGCTTCCCAGCCCCACCCTCCCATGCTCTACCCCCTGACCTTTCCGTCTTGTTCCTCTGGGGTGGAGTGTCCCTGCCTAACATTCTCTCACCATAGATCAGGAGTCATATGAGGGCCAAGAGCCCCTTCATTCACCGGGGGCCTACGAGGCAGTACTGCCAGTGAATGGTGTCTCATTGCTATTGGGGGAATACTAAAAAAAAGACCAACAAACACACAAACCTACAAAAACAAAGAATATCAACAAAAAAAAGAGAGGAAAAGAGAAGGGAAAAGGAAAAAGAAAAAAGAAAAAAAGAAGGAAAAAGAAAAAGATAAAAAAAAATTATGTCCTTGTTCCTTTTGATGTGTTGGTTGTCGTACAGATATCCTGTACGATATAGTTAAAATTCTACTATAAGTGAATAGATGCCATGTGCATCCTTCTGAGACTGGGTTAGCTCACTCAGGATGAGCTCCTCTAGATCCATCCATTTGGTTGCAAATTGCATGATTTCATTGTTTCTGATAGCTGAGTAATATTCCATTGTATAGATGTACCACAATTTTTTAATCCATTCTTCAGTTGAGGGACATCTGGGTTGTTTCCAATTTCTAGCTATTACAAATAAGGCTGCTATGAACATAGATGAGGAGACTTCCCTATGTCTCCGTGAGAGGTCCTTTGGGTGTATACCCAGAAGTGGTATGGCTGGGTCCTGAGGCAAGGTTATTCCTAGATTTCTAAGATATCGCCAGACAGACCTCCATAGTGGTTGCACAAGCCTGCACTCCCACCAGCAATGGAGTAGGGTTCCCCTTTCTCCACACCCTCGCCAGCATGCGCTATCATTTGAGCTCTTTATCTTAGCCATTCTAACAGGTGTTAGGTGGAATCTCAGGGTCGTCTTGAGTTGCATTTCTCTGATGATTAAGGATGTTGAACATTTCTTCAGGTGTCTCTCAGTCCTTAGGTATTCCTCCTTTGTGAATTCTCTATTTAGCTCCATCTCCCATTTTTTGATTGGATTATTTGGTTTCTTGGCATTTAGTTTCTTAAGTTCTTTGTAGATTTTAGATAATAGCCCTCTATCAGATGTGGGGTTGGTGAAGATTTTCTCCCAGTCTGTTGGGTGCCGTTTTGTTCGAATGACAGTGTCCTTTGCTTTACAGAAGCTTTTCAGTTTCATGAGGTCCCATTTATTGATTGTTGATCTCAGGTCCTGAGCTGATGGTGTTCTGTTCAGGAAGTTGTCACCTGTGCCAATGAGTTCGAGGGTTTCTCCTACTTTTTCTTCTAGTATCTTTAGTGTGGCTGGCCTTATGTTAAGGTCTTTGATCCACTTGGAATTAAGTTTTGTACAAGGTGATAGGTATGGGTCTAATTTCATTCTTTTGCAAGTGGACATCCAGTTGGACCAGCACCATTTGTTGAAGATGCTGTCCTTCTTCCATTGTGCGTTTTTGGCTTCTTTGTCAAAGATTAGTTGGCCATAGGTGTGTGGATCCATGTTTGGGTCTTCAATTCGATTCCATTGATCCACTGGTCTGTTTCTATACCAGTACCATGCTGTTTTTATTACTGTTGCTCTGTAGTACAGCTTGAAATCTGGGATGGTGATACCTCCAGATGTTTTTTCATTGGACAAGATTGATTTAGCTATTCTGGGCTTTTTGTTGTTCCATATGAAGTTGAGACTAGCTTTTTCCAGGTCTATAAAGAATTGTGTTGGTATTTTGATAGGAATTGCATTAAATCTATATATTGCTTTTGGTAGGATAGCCATTTTTATTATGTTGATCTTACCTATCCATGAGCATGGGAGATCTTTCCATCTTCTAAAGGCCTCTTCCATTTCTTTCTTCAGGGGCTTGAAGTTCTTGTTATATAGGTCCTTTACATGCTTGGTTAGAGTTACCCCCAGGTATTTTATGTTGTTTGTGGCTATTGTGAAGGGGGTTGTTTCCCTTATTTCTTTCTCGGTATATTTGTTTGTTGTATAAAGAAGGGCTTCTGATTTTTTTGAGTTAATTTTGTATCCAGCCACCTTGCTGAAGTTGTTTATCAGCTGTAAGAGTTCTTTGGTGGAGTTTTTGGGGTCGCTTATGTATACTAACATATCATCTGCGAATAGGGATAATTTGACTTCTTCATTTCCAATTTTTATCCCTTTGATCTCCTTTAGTTGTCTTATTGCTCTAGCAAGGACTTCAAGTACTATATTGAAGAGATATGGTGAAAGTGGACATCCTTGTCTTGTCCCTGAGTTTAGAGGAAATGCTTCAAGCTTCTCTCCATTTAATTTGATGTTGGCTACTGGCTTGCTGTATATTGCCTTTATTATTTCTAGGTATGGTCCTTGTATGCCCGTTCTCTCCAGAACTTTTAGCATGAAGGGGTGTTGGATTTTGTCAAATGCTTTTTCTGCATCTAGCGAGATTATCATGTGGTTTTTTTCTTTCATCTTGTTTATGTGGTGAATTACATTGATAGACTTTCGTATATTGAACCATCCCTGCATTCCAGGGATGAAGCCTACTTGATCATGGTGTATGATACTTTTGATGTGTTCTTGAATTCGGTTTGCTAGTATTTTATTAAGTATTTTTGCATCTATGTTCTTGAGGGAGATTGGTCTGAAGTTCTCTTTCTTTGTTGGGTCTTTGTGTGGTTTAGGAATCAGAATGACAGTGGCCTCATAGAATGAGTTTGGCAGTGATCTTTGTGTTTCTATGTGCTGGAAGAGTTTGAAAAGTAATGGTGTTAGTTCCTCTTTGAAGGTCCGGTAGAATTCCGTGCTAAAGCCATCTGGCCCTGGGCTTTTTTTGGTTGGGAGATTATTAATGACTGTTTCTATTTCCTTGGGTGTTATTGGGCTGTTTACGCTGTTAATCTGATTTTGATTTAGTTTTGGTAGGTGGAATTTATCGAGGAAATTGTCCATTTCGCTTAGGTTTTCAAATTTAGTGGAATATAGATTTTTAAAGTAATGCCCGAATATTTTCTGGATCTCCTCAATGTCTGTTGTTATTTCTCCCTTTTCATTTCTGATTTTGTTGATTTGTGTTCTTTCCCTTTGCCTTTTAGTTAATTTGGCTAGGGGTCTGTCTATTTTGTTGATTTTCTCAAAGAACCAACTCTTGGTTTCATTGCTTCTTTGTATAGTTCTTTTTGATTCTAAGTTGTTGATTTCAGCTCTAAGCTTGATGATTTCCTGTCTTCTGCTCTTCTTGGGAGTGTTTGTTTCTTTTTTTTCCAGTTCACCCAGCTTAGCTGTTAGTTCACTAATATGAGCTCTCACAATTTTCTTTTTGAAAGCACTTAGTGCTACGAACTTTCCTCGTAGCACAGCTTTCAATGTATCCCATAGGTTTGGGTATGTTGTGTCTTCATTGTCGTTGGATTTTAAGAAGTCTTTGATTTCCTTCTTTATTTCTTCCCTGACCCAGTGGTCTTCCAGTAAGGAGCTGTTCAATTTCCATGTGTGTGTAGGCTTTCTGTTGATTCTTTTGCTGTTGAAGACCAGCTTTATTCCGTGGTTGTCTGATAAGATACAAGGTGTTAATTCAATTTTCTTGTATCTATTGAGACTATCCTTGTGACCAATTATGTGGTCGATTTTGGAGAAGGTTCCGTGGGGTGCTGAGAAAAAGGTGTATTCCTTTGTGTTTGGGTGAAACGTTCTGTAGATATCTGTTAGGTCCATTTGTTTCATGATCTCTGTTAGACTCAATATTTCTCTGTTTGTCTTCTGTCTTGATGATCTGTCCTTTGCTGTGAGTGGGGTGTTGAAGTCTCCCACTACTAATGTGTTGTGATCAACGTGCGCTTTAAGTTTTAGAAGTGTTTCTTTTACGAAAGTAGGTGCCTTTGTATTTGGGGCATAGATGTTCAGTATTGAAATTTCCTCTTGATGAATATTCCCTTTAATAAGTATATAGTGCCCTTCTTTGTCTTTCTTTATTAACTTCAGTTGGAAGTCTGTTTTGTTTGATATTAGGATGGCTACTCCAGCTTTCTTCCTGGGTCCATTTGCTTGGAAAACCTTTTCCCAGCCCTTTACTCTGAGGCAGTGTCTATCTTTCGTAGTTAGATGTGTCTCTTGTATACAGCATAAGGAAGGGTCCTGCTTGCGGATCCACTCTGTAAACCTATGTCTTTTTATTGGGGAGTTGAGTCCATTGATGTTGATGGATATTAGTGACCTAGGGTTGTTATTTCCCATTAGTTTGGTATAGGTGGTTGTCCTGTTCCCCCTTTGGTTTAGTTGCTGAGGGGTTTTCTATTCCCTTTGTTTTCTTGGGTGGAGTTTTCTTCTCTGGGTTGGGATTTTCCTTCTAGGATTTTCTGTAGGGCTGGGTTTGGGGGAGATATTGTTTAAAATTGATTTTGTCATGGAATATCTTGTTTTCTCCATCTATGTTGATAGAGAGTTTTGCTGGGTAAAGTAGTCTGGCTGGGCACCTATGATCTCTCAGGACTTGTAGTATATCTGACCAGGCCCTTCTAGCTTTTAACGTTTCTGGGCAGAAGTCAGGTGTAATTCTGATGGGTCTGCCATTGTATGTGACTTGACCTTTTTCTCTTACAGCTTTTAATATTCTTTCTTTGTTCTGTACATTTGGGGTTTCAATTATTATGTGGCGAGAGGAGTTTCTTTTCTGGTCTAATCTGTTTGGAGTTCTGTTAGCCTCTTGGATTTTTATTGGCATCTCTTTTTTCAGGTTTGGGAAGTTTTCCTCTATGATTTTGTTGAAGATATTTCCTGGACCTTGGAGTCGGGAGTCCTCTCTTTCCTCTATACCTATAATTCTTAGGTTCCGTCTTTTCATTGAGTCCCTGATTTCTTGGATGTTGTGGGTGAGAGATTTTTTAGCCTTCTCATTTTCTTTGGATGTTGTACTGATTTCTTCCACTGAATCTTCCATGCCTGAGATCCTGTCTTCCATCTCTTGCATCCTATTGTTGATACTCACATCCGTAGTTCCTGTTATCTTCCCTTGGTTCTCCACTTCCTCTTTTAACTCTGACTGTGTTTTCTTTATTGTTTCTATTTCTATTTTCATGTCTTGTATGGTTTTGTTCGTTTTGTACATTTCCTTCTCCAGCTTGCTTGTTTTTGTATGAAAATCTTTCATGGCTTTTTCCTTTTCCTGTTCAAGCTCTGTCACCTAGGCTTGGAGCTCTTTAATGGTGTTGTTCCTTGTTTTGATTTGTAGAATTGTGGCTTCTTTGAATCCCTTCATAGATTTAAGTTCTTCTTGCAGGGACTCTATCACTTTCCATATTGCAGAATTGTCAGTGTTTTCATGTGTTACTATTGGTGAGTGGTCATCCGAATTGGATGAGCTAGGATGATTCTGTTTTGTTGGAGTCATAATTCCTTGATTTCTATTTTTTTTTGACCTTTTGCCATTGGATGCATTTAGCTGTCTGTTTTCTGTGCTTGGAACCACAGTGGATGATTTGGTGCAGGGGACGAGTTACTGGCTATCTGTCTTTGCTTACAGGGGGATTTCAAGGTCACTGTGGTTTTAATTGCCTGAGGCACTGTGAGCTGGTGCAGCCTATTCCCAGGTTGTGAGTAATGGACCAGGATTGTTTCACTGCTCCCAATTCAGACTTCCCTATGTTGCACTCTGAGTTATCAGCCTGTAATGGTTCTGATAGTATGGGCCTGTTTGCCCAGGCACAGATTCTGTGGGCTTTGTTTGTCGTTTGTCGTCACGGATGCTGACAGGGTCTGGCTCCACACCTAATATGTCTGGATTTTCCAGGATACAGCTATGGACCCGATTTCTGGTTTCTCTCTAGGCTTCTCGCCACAGGGCTGGACTCTGTGCCTGATTCCCTTCCTGTCTGTGCCACCACGGGTCCCGTGCGTACCCCAAGTCCCGGATCCTCCGGCTGCCTGAGTGGACCTCTTGTCCCAGCAGCTCAGCCGTGGGTGCACGGATCCCTGGCCCCACCCACGCCTGTCTCTCTCCCCAGATAACCTGCCGTGGGTTCGCGGAGATTTGGCCCTGCCAGCCGTGCTCCTTCCCCAGCTGCACTACCGTGAGTGTGTGGGATTACGCCCCTCCCTCCCGCCTTTGTGTTCCCAGCTTCCCGCGCTCTCTCAGAACCTCCCGCCCTCCACTTCATGAGCAGCTGAGGACCACCCGCTGAGTCCCCTGACTGTTCCTTGCTAAGCCTTCCACTATCTAGCAAAGTTTTTTAAGTGGGTATAAGTTCAACCTGATGTGTGGGGAGCCCAATAGGCCAGTGATCTATGGCCAAGTGGACCCTGGTTCTGCTTGCTGTAAGTTGGGATCGATCTTACCAGGCGCCTCTCCAAATGGGAGTTCCCGAATCCCGGGTTTAGTGTCTGCGAGAGATGGGGAGAGAGCCTTGCCCTGGGACTTTTAACAGTCCCTTGGACTCTGTGAGTGTTCCCCGGGGGGTCTAGCCCCTCCGGTTTTTGCACAGTGCCCAATAACTCTGTGTTTTTTATGGCTCTTTTTTCACTGCGTTCAAAATGCGTCAGTGTAGGTCGCCGCCATCTTGGCCCGCAAATTAATTATTTAATGTAGTTATTAGTAAGTATGAACTGTAATATTAGGCCGGCAAAGTAGCCGGCGGAGTAGCTGGTGGCTTGGCAGAGGAGCAGGCGGCCTGGCCTGAGTGCCTTAACCAGTTGCCTAACTTATCCTGAAGAAAGAGCCCCGGGACCAAAGGTGGCCTACACCACCTATAACCTAAACTCTGTTAATTAATATAAGTTGTTATATTAGGCCAGTAGAATTATAGGCGGCTTGGTGGGAGATTTGCCTGTGCTCAAGGGGAGTCTGCCAATCCAACAGCCCGAGACTGCTTGACTGAGGCCTATAAGCCACCACAGTCTTTTCCCCAATAATTAAACACATGAAGACCTTTTAATATTTTAACACTTAGCCCTTAGCTGGGCAGACTCTCAATTAGCTACTCTAAGTTAACCCCAAACCACCATGTGCCTGTGAGTACCTTCCAGACTTCTCCAGATGTCTGTCTCCTTCTGTGTCTCCTGGCAGAAAGCCAATCCTAAAATTTTTAATAAGACTTATATTTCAACTGATCCAGAGACATACATGTGCCTGTTTTCCTGGGAACAAGGCTTTAGTCTAGACTCTGATCCATACCAGGACTTAGAATCAAACAAGTAAGGAACAGGAATAGTATGAATTCACTGATAAGATTGACCCCTCCCTACACACAAGCCACAATTTTATTCAGTATCTACTGTGGAGTAGATAATAAATCTAGCAAAAAATAGAGAAATGCATGATAAAATGGAGACTTGTAAAGAGAGCACCTCTTTCGGGACAAATGTGATTCTTCTTAGTCTATAGAAACTAGTTGGACTATTGTAAATTCCTCAAAATACTTCATTCAACTAATTTTTAGAAGACAAGTTGTAGATAATTAACAGAGTTTTTTCATATGGATATAAGAATCAGTATTAGGTGGGATAGAGAAAAATGCAGGAGAACAATAGGACATGCCCAGAGTAGGCACCTGCTTCTCAAAGATAGAGACACATTTGAGAAAACTATTGCAAAATGGAAACACCTCCCATACTAACGGATCAGAAAAGTTAATGTTATAAAAATGGCCATCCTATTAAAAGCATCTTACAAATGAAATGCAATTCCAATTAAATTGTAGAAACATTTTCACAGACATAGGAGAAACAATCCCAAAATGTATCCAGAGTCACTAAAGGAACCCAACATAAGGTAGAAAATCTTTGCCATCTGTTCATCCAGCAGAGGATTGGTGTCTAGAATAGAGAAAGGACTAAAAAAATCTAAATATTCAATTAAAAGTGACTATGGAACTGAACAGAAATTTCTCAAAAGAGTTAATACCAATGATTAGGACACATTATAAAGTGCTCAACATCCTTAGTTGTCATTGAAATGCAGATTGAAATAATTTTAAAATGTCAACTAAATCAGAATGGCTATTTTCAGAACACAAATGACAATAAATTCTGTGGTAGATATCATGGGAGTGTAACAGAGTGTAGCAACTTTATGAATCCGTGGGGAGGTTACTCAAATGCTAGAAATAGGACTCCAGCTATACCATATGTAGGAGTACCTACGTATACCCAATGGTCTTTATAGTCTGCTACATTCTTGCATATCCATGTTTAAAGTTTCTTCATTCACCTTAGTTGGGACATGGAATCAGCCTACATGACAATCAACAGATGAATAGAATGGAAACATTTAGTATATATGCACAAATATAACACTTTTTATTTTTGTATAATGAACAAGAATATTATGCAAATTATGTATAGTATATATATAGTTCTAATATATATTTATATTCTAATAAATATATATTAGAATAACAATATCATTATTATTCTATTTTCCTTTGAAAATAGAATAATAGTGAAATGCCATACAAGGTAAAATAATTAAGCACAGAAAGTCAAATATTGTGTGTTCTCTCCATTTGCTGATCCTAGCTACAAATGTTTTGCCCCATATGTGTTTAACCTGGAGTACAAGTGGAAGCTAAGAAAGAACGGTATTTTGGGAGGTATTAAGAGGGGGTGTAGAAATAAACTAATTAAATTATTACCAATATTTATATTATATAGTTTATATATTATATATATTATATTATATAGTCATCAGGGTTAATCCTTTTTTTCTCAAATTTTTCTTTTTTTATGTTTATTTATTACTTCAGGTTACATCTCCATCACAGTGCCCTCTTTCCACCCCTCCTAGTTCCAGCCTCCCAATCTCTACCCCCTCTCCCTTCCATCTCACTCCTCCAGAGTGGGGTATCCCTACATATCAGTCCATCGGGGTTAATCCTTAACCTGCCATTATAAATAAGCACACAGACACCTGATGGATCTTAACAAGCATTAGCCTGGATTGTGCAATCTTGGCCCACTTAAACTAGCTTGTAATTCTATTCCCCAGATAAAACCCTGTACATTACACATGTCCCCTGGGCTGTTATTCTCCATCCTATGCTGATGTTTCAGGCCACATAGAGATATGATTCTTCTATTTACTCATGGTGTGTCTCCTTTCTCCTCCTGGCTTTTTCTTCCCATGATCCTCTTGGATCCTCAAACTCCCACACCTCAGCTCCTCCTAGCTCTCTTCTATCCAATCCAGGCAGCAGTATGTATTAGCATCACTTGGTACACTTATGGCCTGGCATAGCAAGCAGGCCTCTGGGAGCAGATTAATTAACATTTAGAATGCATAACACATCACCCTATCAGAGAGAGAATAGTAGATTGTAGATTAAAGTCATGTGAGGGAGTGGTGAGGGTTAAAGGATTAATCACATATAGGGGTGGCATAATAAATTAAAGGAGGGGTAAGTTAACTAAAACTAAAGAAATATAAACAGGTCTTATGAAAACCCGTTATTTAGTAAGATAATTTCAAAAGGTAACTTAAAATAATTTAAAAAAAAATTTGAATGAAATTGCATTGCATGAGCAGAAAATATTTTCCCCAGGAGACATAGGTTATTAAGCAGGAATCAGAGTATAAAGCATGGGAGAGCTCCATACCAGTTATTGGTCAGGAAGACCCTAGAAGTCGCCCAAACAACACAGATTATTACAATTGATCTTCTTTATTTATTGCAACTGTTAGATGTCCATGGCCAGGACCTATGGTAAAAACTACTCTTTTTATTTTGTTAACTCGTCTTGTTGTCAAACTGTTTCCTAAATATTTGTGTTTATTCCCACAAACCCGGGCCCCTCTCATCCTTGGTCAGAGACTCAAGGTAAAAGATGGTAAGACTACATGGTAAGACATTATTGCTAAAGACATCACACACTGGCTACAAGAACTTGGATACATCTCTCTCAAACTGACCTGGAAGCATCCTTCCTTCTGGCTAGCTGTCACAGTGTCTGATGATACTAATCATGTTTCTAGGGCAAGTGGGCCCTGCATACTATAATACTAAAATGCCAAGCAAAGTGTGCCTACGGGCACAATAGTGACAAGATTGTTATGTGGCAGCTAACCGCTTTCTGTGCAAATTTGAGACCTGTTCTAAGTTGATAATTTCATGTCTGTTATTGTTTTTTTCTTTTTCTTTATTTTTTATAATTTATTTTTTATTTCTTCAAGTTACATCTCAATCACAATCCCCTTCCTACTCCCCCCTCCAGTCCCACCCTTCCACCCTCTTCCCCCTCAACCCCCCATCCTCTACCTTTTTTTTTTTTAGTTTAAGGTATATCTTTTCCCCCCAACAGCTTCCCCTTTCAGTCCAACAAATGGTTCTTTCTCTTATAACAATAAATACAATACAACACAACAGAAATAAAAGATTAGACCAAAATGCTCTAACCAG
>CAJQZJ010031819.1:5077877-5099417 GCA_907164525.1 Lophiomys imhausi
TTCTGTAAGCTTCTTGTACAGTTATAGGCATCTCTTTTTTTAGATTTGGTAAATTCTCTTCAATGATTTTGTTGAAGATATTTTCTGGTCCATGGAGGTGGGACTCTTCCCTTTCTTCTATTCCTATTATTCTGAGATTTCTTCTTTTCATTGTGTCCTTGATTTCCTGAAGGTTTTGTGTCAGGACTTTTTTAGATTTGACATTTTCTTTGACAGATGTATCAGTTTCTTCAATTTTATCCTCTGTGCCTGAAATTCTTTCTTCCATCTCTTGCAATCTGTTGGTGATGCTAGTGTCTGCAGGTCCGATTCTTTTCTTAAGGTTTTCCAGTTCTATGGATGTCTCGGATTGGATTTTCTTCATTGCTTCTACTTCCCTTTTCAGGTCTTCCATTCCTTTAAGCGCTTTATTCATTTCTATCACCTCCTTTGCAGTACTTTGTTGTTGCTCTCTGAGGTATTTGATTTCCTCCCTTAGGCCTTCTATTATTAATATAATTGTAGGATTAAGGTCATTTTCCTTTGCTTCAATTGTGTTCGGCTCCAGAGTTATCTGTAGCATTATTGCTAGGATCTGGAGACATCCTATTGTTTTGGTTTTTTTTTACCATGTTCTTGCGCTGACCTTTTTTCATCGGATGGACCCAGGTGTTATCTGTTTGTTTCCTTTTTACCTAACCTTGGTGCTCAGGAAATCTCCCTGCCCTGGGGGTTGGCTGATCCTGAGTTCCTGGTGTTTTCCTCCAGATGGCGGGCAGGTTCCTGTAATAGACTGACTGGCTCTCGGAGAGGAGGGTGGCTGCTGCTCTCCTCAACCCTTTTTGACCCAATTGGACTAATATAGAGGGGATTGGAGTGGGGAGAGGGCTAACCTCTGAGGACCTGGGAGCTGACAGGTCTCCTCAGAAAGGTAGGTAGAGCTGTGGTTGGGTCTGTGTTCTCTCACTGACCCAGTCGTTCTGGCTCCCCAGCTAGGCTGACTATTCAGGCAGGGAGCTCCACCCACAACAGATGCTGGCCTCAGTGCGCCTGTTGCTGACTGACTCAGATGCTTGGGTGCTAGGGTGAGTGACCCACCCGCCCCAGTATTTGTGGAGAACACACTGTCGCGGGCTCTGTTTGCAGGCAGTTTTGGCTCCTAATTGCTTTGCTGTGACTGGGTTAGGTCTCTGCCTCTCAGCTACAGTACACACTGTGCCGCCATGTTGGAAACTCCGGAAAAAATAATCTCACTTACCTTTGCTCTGTGGTGCGGCTGTTTTTCCCTCTTGGGTGTACAGGTCCGAGTGCAGGCTGGATATCAGACAGGCGGGGCTGCTGGTCTGTGGCTGGAGCTGTTGGCTGGATCCGCTCCTGGGCTAGATCTCTAGCCAGAGCTCCTCTCCAGACTGGTGACAGAGCTGGCTGATCTCAGGGTGGTGTTCACGGGAACTGAGTGGGCTCTTTTACCTGGTGACTGGTCTCAATGTTCACTGTGGGAATTCAGACACCGTCTGTGTTTCACTGTAGGCTAGGGGACCTCACATTCACTCCACAGTGACTAATCTCATTCACCTACTACTCAGATGCACTGCTCTATGGTCGGCGCCATCTTGGATCTAATGGTGTTATTTGTTGTTTTGACTTGTAAAATTGTGGCTTCTTTGAATTCTTCATAGATTTAAGTTCTTCTTGAAGGGACTCTATAACTTTCCATAATGCAGAATTTTCATCATTTTCATGTGTTTCTGCTGTTGTGAGGTCATCCGAATTGGATGGGGTACAATAGTTCTGCGTTGTTGGAGTCATATTTTTTGATTTCTGTCTTTTCTTGGACCTTTGGCCATATGGATGTGTTTAGCTGTCTGCTCTCGTCCTTTTTTGGGCTTGGATCCACAGGGGATGCTTTGGTGTAGGAGTCTAATTGCTTGGATATCTGTCATTGCTTGGCTATCTGTCATTGCTTACAGGGGGATCTCAGGGTCACTGTGTTTCTAATAGCCTGAAGCACTGTGAGCTGGTGCAGCCTATTCCCAGGTAGGGAGAAATGGCCCGGGGATTATTTCACTGCTCCCAAGTCAGACTTCTCTATGTTGCACACTGAGTGATCAGCCTGTAATCTTCTGTTGGTATGGACCTGTTTGCCTAGGCACATATTCTGTGGACTCTGGTTTTCCCCACGGAGACTGAGAGGCCCCGGCTCCATGCCTAACATGTCTGGGTTTTTCAGAATACAGCTATGGTCCCCTGGCTTCTGGCTTCCACGTTTTGGAGCCCTCGGCCTCTGTGCGTCTCCGCTGCTAGCTCTGCCTCTGTGTGCCTCTGTGCACTCCCAGCCCTGCCACTTCACTGTGGGGGCTTCCTGCTAGGCTCCTCCACCGCCAGCATGGCCCCTCAGCCCCGCCTGCCTGTGCCGGCTTCCTCCTCGGCTCCTCCACTGCAGGCTCGGCGCTGATGCCCCGCCCGCCAGCTTCCTGCTCGGATCCTCTGAGGCTCGCGCAGCTGCGGACCTCCCACCGTGCACCCTGTTTCTGCCTTGCTAAGACTTCAACTAGCCCACAAAGGCTCCTAAATAGCTATAAGGTCCTTCTGAGGTGTGGGGAGCCTAGTAGGCTGGTGAGTGATCACCATGTGGGCTCTTATTCTGCCTGTTGTGTATTAGGGTTGATCTTACCAGGTGCCTCTCCAAATGGGAGTTCCCAAAACCCGGATTTAGTGGCTTCCGTGTCTGAGAGAGATGGGGGGAGAGCCTTGCCCTGGGACTTTTAACAGTCCCTTGGGAGCTGTGTGTGTTCCCGCAGGGTCTAGCCCCTCCGGTTTTTGCACAGTGTCCAATAACTCTGTGCTTTTTATGGCTATTTTCCCCACATTCAAAATGCGTCAGTGCGGGTCGCCACCATCTTGGATCCCTGAGTGCCTACATTTTTAAAGTAAGAATGATCATAAAAATAGCAGAATATTCTCATGCTATTTGTTCTTAAGTTAAATTTCATGAATATTGTTTATAATAAATTAATACATGACCTTTATAAAAAGAATAACTATAAAAAGTAAAAATGTGAGATTGCCCCAATTCTCAAGCTCCCATTATAATATCATATTAGGACAGATGAGGTTGTTACCCCAACTTCATAAGCAAAAATATCAACACTGAAGGACTTAGTAAAGTGTAGAAATTCTCACAGTGGTATAAGAAGCCAGGGAAGCAATCCTTGTCAGGATACAAGAACAGAGGGTATATTTTTAAAGGAAACACAAACCAGTTTATCAGTGCAGTGCCCCTGAGCGAGGACAGTCAGAATTAGAAACAAATCACTGCAAAGGCAGCAGTGATTCAGATCCTAGGCACTCCTCATTTGATGTATGCTTCCATTTACATAACAGCCAGGTGTTCCTTTCCAGTGGGCGGGATGTACCTGGGCATGCGGTAAGCATTGATGAGGCTATCACAATGTGTGTGTCACAGCAGTCGAGGTTGGAGATATGAAAGCCAAAAGGCCCAGTCCTAACACACAACACGATTTAGATGTTTCAGAGGCTACTGGAGGCTGGAGATGGCTTTTGTGTCTGTTCCTATACCATGGTACATTTCCCCCAAAAGCCTCTTCTGGGACAGTCAGAGTCTGATACAGGATTATCTTTGCCAACATCCTAAACAGTGATTATGGCAACCCACTGGCTGACTGCGATTAAACATGTGCAGGTGTTGAATTCTCTTGAGCCTCAAGGCTAACTGTACTTCGTCATTGTGAATATCCATTCTATGAAAAGATATAAACCTCAGAAAACAGATTTTGCTCTTGGGTCTTTTGCTAATTAGCTGTACAGAATAGAAAATTCTAATCATGGCTACATGTGACTTTTTCATGTCTAAAG
The DNA here is from genome assembly GCA_907164525.1 of Lophiomys imhausi. Taxonomy (NCBI): domain Eukaryota; kingdom Metazoa; phylum Chordata; class Mammalia; order Rodentia; family Muridae; genus Lophiomys; species Lophiomys imhausi. The sequence continues at coordinate 5,081,733 of CAJQZJ010031819.1, forward strand.
AAGAGAAGATACATGTTCGTCCTCAATTATTTCTTAGCTCTAAACCCAGATTATGATAAAAATGATTGATATTTCTAAGTAGCTACATTTATATTTTTTTGTATTTATAGACAATATTAATTTCTATTTTATCTGGTTGTGAGTAGTCCCATAATTCTCACCATTCATAGCATGACTAATCATTTTAAAAATCTTTGAAACATGCCCAAAATCTATGACCTGAAGAAGCCTCCTGATTGCAATATTGTATTTAATGTAGCAATTTCCATTTATATTCACAGCCTAGGATTTGGGTCCTACAATGCTATGATAGCTTGTCAGGGATAAATCTTGTCAAAGAGGGCATTCCCTTTGGAAAACTTCTCACAGCTTGTGTCTCTAGTGAGGAAGAAAGAAAAACATAGCCAGCATGTTACATCCAATTAGCAGAGATGTGTAGGCTCGCTGGCTGGGCAGCTGGGCAATTGGCAATGGAGAGAGGGAATTTTATTGTCTATGAAAGCCTCTCATTTGTGGCGACAAAGTTAGGAATGGAATATAAACAGTTAACTCTCTCCTCACCATTTTTATTACTACAGAAAAGAGTCCCTTCCCTTGTGTAAGCAGGAATAGTTCAGTATTTTTATCAATGCATTAGGTAGCTCTTGGTCACAAGTTTTAACTAGGAAAAATATTTGGGTTTGTATTTTATTTCTGTGGCATGTAGAATTTCTATTGTTATTTAAAAAACTCTAAATGTGTAGTTGTAAGAGCTGGGATAAGACATAAAATCTAACATTTGTAAGTGGTGAAAAAATGCTCTCTGTAGGATCTTACCTCAATTTCTCAGGTATGAGAGATTATGATGGTCATGTTTTTGCTATATAACCATAAGGGAGGTCATCACATAATAATCTGTGAAATTATAAAATCTAAAGCAACATACAAATTTATATAGGTGTATGGAAAATTGTGAGGTCTCACCATAGTCAGGGAAACACTGTTCCTAGTACCCTCTCAGAGGTAGTTTTACGTTTTACAGTGCTAGGCAGTTAATGAGACATTTTTGTAGGTATTGCCTCAGATCTTTCCCCACATCTTATACTGATGCATTATCCTTTTTCCCACTTGACTGATGAAAGCAGTGAAAGAAAATCTTCAGTGTTTTCCCTTGCCCCACCCCCAGACACTTTTGTGAATATACCTACCTTTTGTCATGACGGTTAATGAACACTGTCTCTTTGGAGATGAGGTTTTGGCAAACCATGGAGCGGCATGAGGCAGCCATTTGCATGAAGTTGTGAAAGAAAGAATCATAGGAGGAGAAAGATCAGGACAAAGGCTCTACACTGGGGGAAATATCCACTGTCTTCAAGGAGTGTGACTGAGTGTGATGTAATGAGTAAGAATGGAAGAAGAGAGAAGGAGAGAAAAGTTGAGTAGCCACACAGTCCATTATGGACTGTGTGAGTGGTTTGTATCTTATATTAAGAGAAGTGAATCTGGCATCAAAGTCCAAATATGGAAGCAATGTGTCCTTGTGCATGTTTTAAATAGGTCATCTCAAGTTTTAAAAGGCAGAAATTATTTTTGTAAAAAGTATACAGTATTGAAAAAAGGGACATTATTTTTGTAGAGATAATTGCTATCCATTTGCAATTTGTATATTTCCCCCTGACTTTCAATTTAGTCATTTTAAGAATTAACATTTGAGAAGGCAAATCCATACAGATAGAAAATAATATAGAGGTTTTCCAGGTGTCAGTAACATGAGGAAATGAGAAGGTTTTTTTTTTTTTTTTTTTTTTTTTTTTTTTTTTTTTTTTTTTTAATGGGTACAGAGTTTCTGTCTGGAGTGATGAAAAGTCGTGGAAATTGATAATTGTGGTGCACTGTCACTATGAATGTTACTGAATTGTACATTTTATACTGGATAAATGGTGAAGGCTATGATATACATACTTTCATACAATAAAAATATACAAAACAAAAAAAAGAATTAACATTTGATTCTGCAAAATTCATGATACCATAAATGTTATCTCTTTCCATCAGTTATTTCTACAACCAGAGAGAAAACAGCTTAAATTAATGAGGGAGCTGAAGGAGAAAAACATTCAAAGAAAAGTAATGAGGAGCAGTTTCCTTCAATACAGGAAATATACTCAATAAAAGAAAACTACAGAGGCTTAAGATTCAAAACTTATATTGTGGTGTGGGCAATATGAAAGAGTATATCATCCTCAGTGGTAATATTACCTTCACATAGTATATAGAATATCTAACTGAGACTGGAACTGCATGCAGCACAGGATATGGTGGACAGACCCTTGGGCTTTTGGGTTCTCCCATTTTGCATGTGCCATTCTATGGCATGGCACTGTAATTTCAAAGTCATGTTAATATCAGGTCATGAAATAAAATATCACAGTCCATTATGAGCAGAACAAGACCAAGAAAATCAATTTATATTCTATAGTGAGAGCTGAAGCAGATAAATGTGAGCTAATGACATCTCTTTCTTGTTCACTATTTAAAATTTGTTAATTCGAAACATGATGGTGTGAGACAAAAAGGATGGAGGAGAGGTGTGGTCTTTCTTTTCCAAGTGTTTCTATAGTTGCTTCAAAAGGGATCATTGTTTTCTGGTTCTTTGTATATAAGGTGATTTTTGGAATTTGACTGTGGAAATTATGATATGATCTAGGTTGTGGTTTTTTTATTCATCTTGTTTCAAAAGAGACTACTTTTTAAACTATGTATATATCTTTATTTGAAGTAGAATGTTGTTATAAGATTACTTCATTTTCAGAGTCAGAGTAACATAATGATCCTCAGAATTGCAGCAAAGAGCCTGACACAGCAAGTCCTATTTGCACTTTCACATTTATTGAACATATCTCTTTGTTACAGGTGTAAAATTAAGAAGATATATGGTATCCTTTGCATACTTGGCTTTCCCAGTCTCATCTAACCTCTGGGATCCTTCGTCTCTAAAGTGTCACATTCAATAGCATTTTGAATTTAAGGAGAGTTCTAGGACATTAGTTTCAAAGCAAATAAAATCATATTAAACCCACCTACGGAATACAGAGTGTTTTATTTGTTTACAGTTTGAATGTTATATGAAAGAAGAAACATTTCTTCTAAATATAATGATGTTTGCTCTTTTCTTTTTTGAATATCTTCCTCAAAAAACCTACATACTTGTTGAAAGTAATGAAAATGTTCTTAAATGTATACAAATTAATCCTGTAGAACAAATAGCATGAAAAGATACTAGTTTTCATAATGAAAGAATAAGCAAAGCAAAGCCCTCCTTACATTCTGCACAGCCAGTTACTTTAATGTGTTTTCAGTACTCCAAAATAAGCAAATTCTCATCTCCACACATGAATAGGAACTGGCCGTTTGCATGGAAATTAAATGTCCAACAACATTCATATCCACTAACCTTAAAGAAGGCTCAAGAGATGGACATTCTATGAGGGAAAGACATGTAGTGAAAAATAACATACAACAATGGGAAATGTCAAGCACAGCATTCTTGGGGAGAGAATGAAACTCATGGCTGTGAGCATGGCCTGGGTATCAAAGTTTATGGGAAAGAGGGTTGTTTTTTTTTTTGTTTTGTTTTTTGTTGTTTTTTGTTGTTTTGTTTTGTTTTGTTTTGTTTTTCCTAAAAGCTCTTTCTTGTAGGGCTGTCATGGTGAGCTAATGTGTTTGTCTATTCAGAAATCAAAGATGATCATCTTAGGCAGTGGGAGCTTAGAGATTGATTTTGTTCTTCAATTCCTCATTTCTAATTCTTTTACCTTATATGCAAGCTTCAGAAAGCCAAGTGTCGAACTTTCTTCTTTCATGTATTTTTCACTTTCTGGAACACCAGGTTTCTTAAGGTTCTGCTGCTTGATTTCTCTGCTGAAAGAGGGTGAATTTTTGTCTCAGACACATCTCAGGTACTGCTGCTATGATCTCCTGTGAATACCCTGCCAGTCATAGGCTCCCAGCTTCACATCTAAAGATGCTTGTCAGCCTTCTGGCTCTGGTCCCCAGTGCGGTTGTGCATTGAGAACTAAATGCTCTAATTTTCAGGGAGAATCATTTTTGTAGAAGCTCATTTTGCTTGTTAGAAGCAGTATCTCAGTGTGTATGTTTTGCCGGAATAAAAATGAACTGTGAAAATTAAACTACAGTGAAATGTGTACTTCCTCTTTACTTGAGTCAATTATTACCCGAGGAAGCACTAGAGCAACCCCATCAGAATGATGCTTAGCCAGTCATACGTAGGCAGAAGTTTCTAGAATAATTTCTGGACTAAAACAAACAATTAATAAGTAGAGCTATCCATGTTTCTACCATCTTACTTAATTATTTCCATGAAACAACCATACCACAGATAACATGTTCTTCCCATTCTTCATTCTGCAATGAGGAGGGTATAGAGGTGAGACATTGTAACTCTGTAAAGTTCATGTGACAGTTAAATTGCCATCTTGATGGATTAGGACCACCAGGAGATGAGCCTCTGGCCATTCTTCCTTGATCTTCCTCCTTGAGTCCTCATCTCATGCCCTCTGCTCCTTCCAGTGGTCCCTCTCTTTTCCCTAGCAGCCTACGTTCCACTTTCATGACCTATACCTCCCATATGCTCCCATATATAATGATTAAAATCTAGCCTCTGTTCATGAAAGAAAAATGTATTACTTGTCATTCTGAATTTAGATTATTTCACCTAATATAATAATTTATGATTCTATCCATTTTTTAAACCCACGACAGCAAATGTCATGATTTCATTTTTCTTTACTGTTGAATAAATTCCCATTGTTTTTATCTGTCCATCAGTTGCTGGACATCTGGGCAGTTTATATTTTCTAGCTATCATGAGAATGATAAATATGAATATTCATGTAGAGATGCAAATTTTAAGTGTACTGTGAATGTGGATAATAGTGAAAACATGTAACTGTAACCAAACATATACATATGGTATATCCATATATATTCAAACATGCACATATTATATTCAGTTTTGTCTTTCATGTGTGTGTGTTTTCCTGTATTTGTGTGTGTGTGTTTGTGTGTATCTGTGTGTGTGTTTGTGTACACACTGTAAGACAACTACTCAGGTCTCATCTTCTCTAGTATTCTCCCTGGAACTGAATAAGGAAGATAAACATGGGGGGGGAGAAACTTTCAGAGACAAAGACATAAGGAGAATAAAATTGAGGAGTGTTTTACAGTAAGTATGATTAAGCCAATTATACATTTTCATGATAGGAAATTCCTTAATATTTGTCCAAGAGTATTTGAACATTTCTGAAGTTCAGTGATTAATACTAACTTACAATTTCCCTTTGCAAAATGTATTTTATATTTACGTCTGTGAATACAGAGAACTTGTGTTTTGTTCACAGGTCTTGGATATGTGGCAGAAGAATATGGCATATGAAGGGAAAAAGCTATTTTGAAATGAGAATAGTTTTCTCTGGCAATAAAGTAGAACATTTTATATGAAAGTTGAAAGTGACAAATAACCACCTGTGATCAAGAAAGCAATCTTTGTAGAACACATTATTTTTCAAGTTTGAACTTCCACTTCTTTGAAAGAGGATTGTGGGTGCTTGGCAGTGACCCTGTCACTTAACATAGCACTTGTCGGAGGTACTTATATTCCCAGTGCATTGACATGGTGACTAACTGTATAGCATATGACAGTCACCTACTACTTAGGAACATGATGCTTATTATACATAGTCAAAGCCTTCAAGGCATCCCAAGTTGCTGCCTGCTTTCATTTCTGTTATAATAGTATAATTATACTTGGGAGGTGATTCTTCCTCCTCTTTCTCTGTTTCAGAATGAGACAATTCAAGAAGAGGAGTTGAAACACCCAGATAAGATAAGGAGAAGTCACCAAAGAACTACCTATGAACAAAGGAACAAATATGTCTTTTGCATAACGAACAAAATAATCAATATTTGCTTCTTCTACAAAACCACATTTCTCCAATAAATTTCAAAAGAAGACATTGGATTTTCCAAGACCTGGCTCCTGTAAGGAAGGTCATTTGTTTCATTTGGAATATGCATGCACATGTTCATAGGCTGTAATATAACCTAGGGTATATATCATGCTAACGTCTACGCAGGAGCAGAATATATGACTACATCTCAACCTTATATTTAATGTTGTGTGAACACCCTTCTGTAAATAAGATTTTCTAGGTTTCAGATTCTCCATCTATTAACTTCAAATATGTCCTGTTCTCAAACCCATGAAAACATTTTCAAGATCCAAAAATATATGCAGCATCAAAACATTTTAAAAGATTTACATTAATATGCAAATATTTTTATATTCAAATGAAAAAGATATACTCTCCAACCACTTGGACACTAGAAAATACCACTTTTTCCTTGAAAATGTAGTAGTTATTAGGTATTTGAATTTAGCATAGGTAATATGTTTTTTGCACATGAATGCAAACATACATTACGAGAAAATGAAAGAAACACACACACACACACAAATACATATCACTGATAGCATTTGGTGCTATATGTAGAGCAACAGTAACTTAAATAAAACAGTTACATACAATGAGTAGAACCTTACCAATTATGCCATCTTTAAATACAGTAAAAATTGCAATTCATATAAAAGTTCCTAAAAGTTTGTTTACTGATTCAGGACAACAAAATTATGATCTTTTAAATCACTTTATGAATTTCATCTTTATTTTTTCAAAGGAAAAATATTGGCAGAGAAGAATATGTTTTCAATCATGCTTTCATGGCTCCTATACTAATATCTTCTTATCTGCAACTGCAATGAAAAGAGGGTTAGGTATTTTACTTAAGTCATCATCATATTATGCCACATGGTGGAAAGCTCAAAACAAGTGAGGAAAACTGAAAGGATATCAAATATACATATATTCTTCAAAAGCCTCAAGAGATCTGCAGAATATGGCATTGAAAGATGTTTTCGTAACTTTAGATTTTTTTATATCAAGACATATCAACTCCTGACAGCACCCCCTATTCTCCTCCAAGTAGAAGATGAGCATCGAAGAATCTCCAGGGGGAGATGATTGAATTAGTTGCAAGCCTATCTCTTGGTAGGAAAAGCCCCTTGCCCCAACTGTAGACAGAATGCTGTCCAAAAAGGACAAAACCTGGAAGCAGGTAAGTCGACAGCCTAGCTCTGCCAAGACAGGGTAGGTAAGTCCTTCATAACCCCTGCTGTACAATCAATGTCTGTCAGAGAAACGGGGCCAAATGACTGAAGATCGATGCTGTAATGTATGGAGAGAAAATGGGAACTGTCCAGGCAGCCACAGGTATGTCATTTCTTAGTTTGGGAAGCTGCAGGCCCTGTACTTCCTATAAAATCAGATATATTTATCTTTCTCAGGTCTCTGAGGTGGTTGAAGAACAGATAGCTAGAGTCTCATAATTTAATTTTGAGTTGTTTAGGAGTCAAGAGAGTGTTATAGATCTAAGAAGATACTTTTAAAATTGTGTTGCAAGTTAGTATGAATGTTGAGTCAGATATAGACCTTTAAACTCATGGAGATGTTTAGATAGTAGAATGTTAAAGTCAGGTACCAAATACATATGGACTGATCATTGGGAATGTATGTTAAGCCATATAACCCTCATAGCTGTGGCCTAATTACCTCTGTTGTACTGTATTGTATTTGTTATTATAAGAGAAAGAGCAATTTGTTAGACTGAAAGGGGAAACTGTAGGGGGAAATAAGATATACCTTAAACTTAAAAGAAAAAAAAAAAGGGAAGAGGATGGGAGGTTGAGGGTGGGAGGGTGGGACTGGAGGGGGAATAGGGAGGGGACTGCGATTGAGATGTAACTTGAAGAAATAAAAAGTAAAGGAAAAAAACACACAAAAAATACCTATATTTTATATATAATATGTTATATATTATTACATAATATATAATAAATAATAATTATATAATATAAAATATAACATATATCACATATCACATAATGTACACGTAATATGTAACTGATAACATATAATAGACAACATACAATATATGAGATATAGCATATCCCACATGGCATATGATATATAATGATACATGACAAATGGTATATAATAAATATATGCTGTTTGATATATGATGTGATGTGTAGTGTTTGATATGTGATCTATATGCCATATCCTATGTACTATATACTATGTGCTATATAATATACAGCAATATGTAATATATAATAGGGTTTTATTTTTAGAATTTCATACTCGAGCACTGCATTTAAAACACTCCTAGTACCCCACTCCGCTCTGTTTCCAAGTAGCTTTCCTGTACACACCTATGTCCATGGCTGATCACGTGGGATTAGATGACTTCTGTGGGAGCTTGTTCTTAGAGGGGACTGATCCTTTCTCTGTCTCAGCAGCCACTGATCAGTTGTAGTTCCTCATCTAAGATTGAGGCCATACGGGATTGTATAAGTCTGTAGTAGCATCTCAAGTGGTGTTGTCAGTATGTTGGGTGCTATTTAAGTAATCATATTGTTTAAATGTCATGGATGCATCTTTCTTCTCATAAGGAGGGACATACTAACAGCAGACTTTCCAGACCTCTTGCTCTTACATTGTTTCGGTCCCCTCTTTCGTCATTTTTCTCTAGCTTTATGTGCACTGATGATGTATCAGTTGGGATAAGGTTACTTAACCTCTGCATTAACAAGGTCACTTAACCTCTGCATTTTGACCAGCTATGGATCTCTGTAATAGTCTCTGTATCTCTTATGTGTGGATTCTGGCTCTAAACATTTAGAAGTGAATATATAACATGGAGTTGAAACTGCAATTTAATTATCAATTACTATTATAGGACATGACTTTGGTAATAGAAAAGGTAAAGATATACCAGGCTGCAAAGGACCAATATGTTGAATTACTCTATTCACAGCTCTTAAATCTGTTACCATTCCCCATTTTCCAAATTTCCTTTTTACCAGAAACACAAGAGAATTCCATGGGCTGGTAGACTCTTTTTTATGACGAGCCTCCAGCAGCTCTTTTACCAATTGCTCAAGAGACTCCAATTTTTCTTTTGTTATGGGCCACTTCTCCTGCCACACTGGTTTATTTGAAGCCATTTCAAGGGTAGGGCTGTTGGAATTTCAGCAGTGGCCCCTAGTATAAATTGGGGATTCAATACCTGGTGTGCCCTCTGTTTGGACACTGGATAAAACTTGTGATTGCTCTTGAATACTCCTATAAATACCTTCCTCAAAAGCATCCATAAACTCAATGCCTAGGGTGTGCTGTGTTTGTAGAATAGACACAACTTGTGATTGTTGTTGAGTACCCATATCAATACCTTCCCAAGAAGGATCCATAATTTCATCATTTGTTATTTATGGCATTGCAGGAATATTAATTTGAGTACCCCATTGTTGTAAGAAATCCCTTCCCCATAAATTTATGGACACATCAGCCACATAAGGTCTCAACTTCCCTGTTTGCCCTTCTGTTTGAACACAGTTAAGACACCATACACTTTGCTTTATATGTGATGACTTACCAATTCCTATAAAGTGTGTAATGTGGACCTTTTGAAGTGGCCATTTTGGATTTCAAGATTCCCATGAGAGGATAGTGACATCAGACTCTGTGTCAAGCAATCCTTCTTTTTCAATACGATTCATTTGTATTTTTAATTTTGGTCTCGTATCATTCATTATTGTTTGCCAATATACACATTTTATAGTGTGGTGAGCCGCAACCCTAAGATGGCACCTGGCTTGATGCCAGAAAGCTCAAGCTTAGCTGTAAACAAGCCTTAGTTGGTAGCAGCTGCCTAGCCTGGTGTGCTTCCTCCTTTTGTGAGCCTATCTTGGATCGCTAGGTGGCATGATCTGATTGGGTTTGAGTAGGCATATAAGGGCTTGGGGGAGAAGAAGCAGGGAGACACAAGCAGACAATCAGAGACACAAGCAGGGACACAAGCAGAGAGACACAAGCAGACAGAGACACAAGCAAGGATTCGGAAGACTGTTTTCAAGGGACCTGAATAAACTGCTTGAGAAGAGCTTTTGCAAGTTGGGTCGTCCTTGCTGGTCGAGGGGGACGCGACATTATAGTACTCCAAAATGCTCCTGTTCTTTCTGTTGAAGCAGGCTTACCCTTGATGTAAGGTAACAACAGCAACTAAGCAATTCTATCTCCTGCATTAATTTTCATCTCTTTCCATATGGATACCATAATTTTAATTTATTCCTTGCAATCTCCATCTATAATACCTGAACGCACAATAAATCCTTGAGAAGTTAATCCACTTCTTCCAAAGACTAATCCTACTGTCCCTGATGATAAAAAACCATAAACACCAGTGTCTAACTTATAACATTTATCTGTTTTAGATAATGTAATAGACTCCTCTGTGGCTAGATCTATAGCTGCACCACCTTCAGAAGCATGCAAAAGGTTGGCTATAGTTAATTTTGTTCTTCCTCCTGTCTGCTTGTTTCTGGCTGGCTGATGGACAATGGTTCACATTTTTTGTGGGCCCTTGAATGGGTAGGCCCCTCCCTTTGTTTCCCTGCAAGAGGTTGTCTGTGACGCCCTTTTTGAATCTACAATCCCAGGACCAGTGTTTATCATTGCCACAATGAGTTCAAAATCCTGGAGACCTTGACTTTCCATTGTTATTAGAAACTGTTTGTTCCCTTTTATGATCATGTTCTGTAGAGTCAAAGCACCTGTCATTTCTAGTTCTGCAGGTTTCAGCCTTACAATATCTTTGTAAATGATCAAGTTCACCATTTTTTTTTTTGGTTTTTTCAAGACAGGGTTTCTCTGTGTAGCCCTGGCTGTCCTGGACTCACTTTGTAGACCAGGCTGGCCTCGAACTCACAAAGATCCACCTGCCTCTGAGTTCACCATTTTTAAAGCACTGATTAAGACCTTTGGCAGCAGCTTGTCCTATAATATTAGCCCGATGCTCCTGAAAACCAATTATCAGTTGTTTCTCTTATCCATTCATCTATTGGGAAAATGGAGATACTCAAGCTTTCAATGGTCTAATTGCCTTTTGACATTCAGCATTTGCATTTTCATGCACCAAGGCATTTATCAAGTCCTGTCTGGAATCAGGGTTTTCTACCTCTCTCTCCATAGCTGAAGTCAATCTCCCTAAAAAGTCTGAGAAGTTTTCCTGAGGACCTTGTATTATCTTAGTAAATGAAGCAAATCTTTTCCCAGCCTCAGCAACTGTATCCCAAGCTCTCAGAGCTGTAACACAACATTGTTCTATCACAACATCTTCAAACTGAGTCTGTAACCATATGTCAGCATAATGTCCCTCACCAAGCATTTGGTGGGTGTGACATTTATTCCCCTTGCCATATTTTGTTGGTCTAATTTTGTGGCTTCATGTCTCCACCATGACAACCATTGAACTTGCTGGCTACCTTCTAGCACAGCTGATACCAGTCCCTTCCAATCTTGGGGAATGATTCTATTTTGTATATCCCAATTATTTAACAATTGAATAATGCTTAACGAATAATGAATGCATTCCTTAAGAGACAATGGACTACTTAAACTGCTTTAAATCCAATATATCTATTGGACACCATGTTAACTCCTGATTGAGTTGACCATCATCATCAGGCCTAAATTGACACATAACTGGGAAAGCTGGTGGTGACTGTGTAGTAACAAGCAGCTCCTCTGGGGGTGCACTTGGTTCTACATTAATACTATTACCTACCTGGTCTTCTGCTGGTGTACTCTGTAGCTGTGGAAATCTAGCTAGGAAAGAACACGGCATTTTCCCAGTTTCAGTCACTCACTCTGGCAGATTTTTCTTAAGCTCCTCGATACTTTCTAATAGTATAGCAAACTTCTGCCTTATGATAAACCAATAAAAGACAAAAAAGGAAATGGCATAAAATATCCAGTCTGATTGAAAAACAGAATAGAACTCAGCAGCAAACATTGACATTTTGTCAACAACCAGTGTCATAGTTTAAAAATCTACAGTTTCCTCTATAGTTTTGAAAACCAAATTATCCATAATGCCTTACCTGAAACTGCAACTTAGTTATTGATTGTATTTATTAATAAGTATAAACTATAAGATTAGTCCAGTGGAGTAGCTAGTGGGCTGGCCGGAGGCCAACAAGCCTGTCCACCATAACTGGCAGCCTGACTTGTCCTTGGGAAAAAGCCCTGAGATCAAGGGTGGCCTTCACCACCTGCAACTTAAACTCTGTTAACTAATGTCTTCATTAATAATGAGAAGTTACAATATTAGGCCAGCAGAGCAGCCAGAAGCCTGGTGAGAGATAGCCAGGCCTGACTTGCCTTAGAAGCCTGTATGCCTGGAGGGACAGTCAGTCTGACAGTGCAGACTTGTGCCAAAGCTGGCAGAGTAGCTGCTGGATACTTATTAATAACAATAAACTATTATATTAGAACAGCAGAATTGCCAGCAGCCTGTAGAAACAACCACCAGGGTTCTGGAGGAGGCAAATGGGTCTGAATTGCTTTGAATGGTGGCCTATAGGCCACCATGGTCCTTTCTCCAATAATTAAATACACCATGACCTTTTAATGTTTCAACACTTAGCCCTTAGCTGGGCAGCCTCTCAACTAGCTAATCTAAATTAACCCAGACCACTTAATCCCAAACAGCCATGTGGCCTGTTGTTACCTTCCAGAGTTCTCAAACATGTCTGTCTGCTTCCATGTCTCCTGGCAAAAAAGAGAGATTCTTCTGTGTAAAACACAGGGTTCCTGTTTCCATCTCAGGAAGTCCCACCTTCCTATACTCTTTCTGCCTAGCTAATTGGCCATCAGGGACTTTTATTAACAAATCAAGAGAATGCCTCAGAAGGGGCAGTAACCAGATCTCAGAATTGGAATAAGCCTTTTAGAACCAAAGTATTAGACCTTCCTCTAACATGGAGTAGTCACAGAAACCAGGAAGGCAAAAAGGCACCAAGCAGGAAATTGGGGAACAGTGCTGCTCCAAAGTGGGAAATACCAGGACACAGGTGCTATGAGGGGAAAATAGGAAAATAGGGACTTAACTGGGCATGGAAGAAGGTGGTCAATATAGAAGGTGAGGGAGAGAGAAGGGATAAATAAAACAAAGATGTTTCAAGAAGACTGAGAATCATATGATTTTATATTTACCTAAAATTACACATATACATAATTGTGTACTTTAAATAAAGGCAAACCACTTGATGTGATAATAAACCTCCCCACAGAGCCATGAACTACCTAACAAAATATCTAGTACTAAGCATGAGAAACCTTCTCTCAAGGGATATCCAAGGGAGAAATTTCCTCTTCAGATATCTTGGTCAGGGGAGTCTAACAGACCTCCATAGCAATATAGGATACTACCATTACCCTTGGTTGCTTCCCAGAATTTGGAGGTAAACTCCTGTTGCTGAAGACATCATGGACTGTGGATACAGGACTTGGATTCAGAAATGGAGTGGGAACTGACCTGAAGTCTAGCTCTCAAAATACTGTGTGTAGCTTCCAAGAAAGAAAAGTAACCAGTAGTCCTGTCTGTCTGTCTATCTTGTTTTGTTTTTGAAGGACCATCAATTGTGTTATGACCTTTGTAATAGTTCCCATTGCTTTCCAATACTTTTGGAAATTGTAATGAGTAGATTTTACTCTTGACATCTTACTATAAGAAATACTTGCTCTTAATAAAAAATAGCAGCTTTAATACCTCAATACTTAATATTTTAAAATTACTAATACGTTAATACAATTAGACTTTATGGAGACATGTACCATGATCTGATGTCAAGGAATGCATACATTTAAAGTGATTAAGGATATTTGTTTTTTTTAAAATATCCATGTTTAAACAAATAAAACCAATGCCTGCCTGAAGAACTGTAAGAATAACATATGTGATTAAAGGGAAATAAGATATAGAACTAACCGTTGGGATTTGAGGCTTTAAAGTTTAGTAGGCAGAGAAGGACTTCCAAAATGGCATAGAAAACACTCAACAAATCAGCCAGTGAGTATACAGCAGAGCCCCTCACATTCATCTTACTCAAATATCAGTACAGTAAGTCAGGACTTAAAACATCCTAGAGAAGGGCATGGAAGGCAAACAGCTGCATGTTGGTAATCACACTGAGTTTCCCAGAATTTTCATATTGGCCTCAATTTCCTCCATCTCTACATGTCTGTGGCAGCCTTGGTAGCTGTAAAACTAACACACTTGTAGCCACTGGAGGAGAGAAAGCAGTTCTGAATGCTCCAGAACACCTGTCTCTAGAGAGGTATCATGATTTGACCTCTGGCTCACTGAAAAACACTTTATTTTAATCACTCGTCCTTATCTGACCTGGCCTGGAACTCACTCTTCATGTCTGTGATTTTTTTTTTTTTTAAAGGAATGATCAGCATAGTTTCCACATTTCAGTGTCCCAAGACAGCAAGATCAGTTGGGGATTACAAGAGGCTGGCTGCAAAACTTGAACACCAAATTAGGGGATGAAATATCCATGAAGTGGGAGTCCCACAAAAGAGGAGAAAGAAGGATTGATTGTAGGAGCCAGAGGGGTTGAGGGCACTACAAGAAACTATGAGGTCATGTGGTACTTGTCTTTACCTGACTTGTCCCACTTACTGTAATGATTTTCTGTTCCTGTCCCATTGTTTAAAGTGACAAAGTTCACCCTCTTTATGGTTAACTCTATTCTATTATGGATGTTCCACAGTTTAGTTATCAGTTTATCAGCTAATGATATTTACTTTGTCTCTATTTCTTAGCTCTTGTGATCATTGCTGCAGTATGCAAGGAATTCCAGATAACTCTGAAATACTGATTTCACTTCCTTTTTAGATATACTCAGTTGTGGAGCTGGAAATTCTTTTTTTTTTTTTTTAAATTTTGAAGAGTCCTCATGCTCTTTTTTCTATTGAGACATCACCAGTCCTGGTTTACATTTACTGATTAAAAAAAAAATCAGATTATTTGTGGTTTTGAGTTTGAATTCTTTTGAGTTCTTGTGTCTTTTAAATAAAAGTGCCTTGACAGATGCATACCTTGTTAATATTTTCTCCCATTACTGAAATTATCTGGCATTGTGCTCAGAAGTTTCCCGGTTTTCTATAATACTGTTATTTTTCTATGCCTGCTTTTGTGTTTTTGCGTGTGTGTGTGTGTGTGTGTGTGTGTGTGTGTGTGTGTGTGTGTATATGTGTGTGCATGTGTGTGTTGGAGTTCTTCTAATGCAAAATCATTGCCCATTACAAATACTGTGAAGCATTTTTTTCTGTTTTCTGGTAGTGATTTTAATGTCTTTACTCCATTTGAGTCATTTTTTGCAACTTATACAAACATGGATCTTCTGCAAAGAGATATTTTCTTAATGAGGGATGAGGACTATACTTGTCTATATGTAAAAAGACAAGTATTGTTGATTGTTGTTAGAGATTATGCTGAGTTAGTAAGCTAGTAGTTGTAGATACTCCTCCCATAGCTGTGTCTTAACTAGTCTTGGATTAACTAGCTAGGTTTCCAGTACCAGGCATGATCTTTCTCTTGTTGGGTAGTCACTCCAATTAGAGAGTTGCTAGTTACCACCAAAGCATGTGTACCACTACCGCACCCTTAGGGTTATCACACCATTCTATCACTGATGTGGTTCATAGACTCTATATATTTATACAATATCTATTAGTAAAAAGAAGAGGCCACAAATTTGAAGGTGAATAGGAAGGGGTATATAGGAGTGATAGAGGTATGAAATGTAAGGAAGAAAAAAATTAGTAAGAAAAAAAAAACAAAGAATAGGATAGTTCTGTGTGTGCATTCTATAGATACACAGTTTTTTCATGCTCATCTAAAGGAATAACTGTCCTTTCTCTTTTGTTACAAAACAGTATTCTGTAGGTGTGTAAGCTTGCTTTGGACCTCTATTCTATTACATTGCTCTGTGGATCTGTTTGGATGCTGAAGGCCATGGCATCTTGATTTGTATCTCTTTAAAGTATGTTTGGAATTCAGATAGAATAAGGCTTATTTCTGTTTAATTCTGTTATTCAAGATTTCCTTCACATCCCAGAACTCAGGAGGCAGAGGCAGGTGGATCTTATGAGTTCTAGGCCAACCTTATCTGCAAAGCGAGTCTAGGAGAGCCAGAGCTACACAGAGAAACCCTGTCTCAAAAAATAAAGCAAAACAAAAACAAAAAACACAAAAAAACAACAAAACAAAAAAGAAAGAAAAGGAAAAAAATATTTACTTCACTATTCAATGTATTTCACCGTCCTATGTCCTATTCAAATTGTAGGCTTATTTATTTCTGATTTTTGGAGGAGACTGTGTGAATATGTAGATTATTTTGTGTTGTATGGATGCTTCACCATGTTCATTTTGAAGTCCATGAACACTGGCTATCTGTATGTCAATCACCCTCAACCTTTGTATCCTGTTTTATCCTTTCTATTCATTGTCTTTTACAGCAGGTTTGTCAGCATTTTCCCACCAGATACTGTTATTATAGTGATGTGAACACAGTTATACAAGTATATAAAATACTTACATAAATCAAACATTTGCTAATAGTTAACCACAAAGAAGTATATTTTAAAACAACTCTTTGGTATATGTTGAATTTCTCACTTATGAAAGATGAAAGGAAGTTTGTGTACTAATCAGATGAATGTGGGTTTTTTGTCAGCATAATACAAGCCAAAGCTATACTAAGCCCATATTTATATGCTGAGGAATGATGGTAGTAACATATTAAGAGCTTTCATTTTCTAATTACACCATTGTTTTTATGTGAGCAGAAAATTTTGCACATATAGTAAAAAACCCTGCAGCTAATAGCATAATAATCTCAAATCTGAGCTGAGATGTGTCACACAGCAGTAAGCTTTCTGGTGTGAGGGCTTGCACAGTGTTAAGTGTGCCAACTGTGATCAGAACAAAGGCAATGGTGAAGTAACAGGATGCAAGATGGTAATTACTGACAGAAGCATTGCAGATTCATTCTGCACTTGTATTTTAGTAAATTGTTGGCCACTGTACATTCAGAAACAATTAAACATTTCCAAATTTATTTTAGTCCCACATAATTATGTACATCTTGACTCACAGCTTAAGAAGCTTTGTGTTCGAGTACTGAGGGGATGAGCTGTCAGCCTATATTGCTGTGCCCCTTAAGGAAGCAGTACAAACAATGACATACTTAAATATTTAAAGTAGACAGGACATAAGATCAGTCACATTCTAAGTAGTAAAGTTTTCTGCTAGAAACAAAATAATTTTTATTTTTATAACATTAATTTTAGGGACTCCTCTCACCTGTATGCTACTGCTGAATAATCTACTTTACGCTTTCTTTCCATTTGGTTCTTTTATTTATTTTATGTGTGTGGTTAATACTTCTCATTGTTCTACTTATCTTTCACCTTTCCCTTTGTCACTGTAGTTAACTTGTGATAGCATTTTAAAGGCATTTGTCTGGCAATTCCAACCTCTGAACAAGTACTCAGTTGGCATTTGTTGA
Source organism: Lophiomys imhausi (assembly GCA_907164525.1). NCBI lineage: Eukaryota > Metazoa > Chordata > Mammalia > Rodentia > Muridae > Lophiomys > Lophiomys imhausi. The sequence goes on from CAJQZJ010031819.1 coordinate 5,099,272, forward strand.
CTTTATTATAAGGAATGTACTTGGTTGTTGGATCATCGTGGACTTTAATGGTTGAAAGACTCTGAGGTCTGTTTCTTTAAAGAATTTCTTTTCTTTTCTTTTCTTTCTTTCTTTCTTTCTTTCTTTCTTTCTTTCTTTCTTTCTTT
>CAJQZJ010031819.1:5099427-5189637 GCA_907164525.1 Lophiomys imhausi
TTTCTTTCTTTCTTTCTTTCTTTCTTTCTTTCTTTCTTTCTTTCTTTCTTTTTTTCTTTCTTTCTTTTTCTTTTTTTTGTCAACTGCTTCAAGGCCACACAGTCAGCCTAGTCTCCTTTATGGTGGTGCAAATTTTAGTTCAGCTGCTTTTCCTTCACCAAGTGGGCACTTTCGGAGTCATGAGGCTCAGCAACTGGGCAACCTACTGTGAAGATCGATCAACAAGGAATCGCTGGGTCAGCTTCTCCAGCTCTCCTCTCTGTAGTATTCTCCTCTCCTCTCCTTGTTTCAGAGAACTTCCCCATCTGACTTCTTAGAGTCTTGAACAAGGCTTCTGGAAAGGTCACCAGGAGAATAATAAACAAACAGGAAATTCTTATCCACTTAGCTCACCTGTTCAAACTATCTCCTTTTCCTACAGTTGGTTTGTGATGTGTGCTACCACTTCTACATTAGCTAATTTTGAATGTTTTCCACGATTTAATCTATATTTGCCAGAAAGAATGGGCTGACGATCTGATCCCAACTATTAGAAAGAGTTATTTAAGTGTTTTTATTAACACTGATTTGTGGAAGACATATGTCTACATTTTTTATGATGTGTATGCAGAATCACAAAGAACACACGAAAGCACAGTCTCAGGATAATCTACTACAAAAACAAAAAAGGCAGAAAGTAAAAGTGCAAATTGTCTTATTGTTCTGAACATCATGCATTTATTTGATAAAACATTTATATGTTTAAAAGACTGGGTAAGATGGAATATGCTGTAAATCCAGTACTTGGTAAAGTAAGACAGAAGACTGCTGTGACTGTGAGACAGCCCTTGGTTGGACAGCAATGACTTGTTTCAAAAAGAAGAATTTTGAGAGAGAGGAACAGGATAACACACACACACGCACACATGAATTCAGATAAATCACAATTAAAAATTATTTTATCTGAAACGTCTATGAAATACTACACATTTAAATGTCTACTTGCCACCCTCTTTCTATTCCTCCTGCTTTCAGAGTTACATTAAAGGCAAACTAAATGAGAAGTTAATGTGATGTGACAACTTAAAATCTGCAATCTTTGTCAATACTTCTACACATTGAACAGCTCTGTAATCAATGAAATACACATCTGTAGTTGAATTATTCAAATTAACATGCCAATATTTTGTATCATCCATGAGAGATACATAGGCAATCACTGGAGGAAAATTTTGTAGAGAATACATAGACCTCAGCACTGATTGTTCAGAAGAACCTGAGGGTCTTACCACCAGCCCCGCAGCATGTTATATGCAAAGGAGGAAAAAAAAAATCAAACACCTGGTCAATTCAAGTACAGCCTCCAAATGGAATGCCAAAGGAGCTGGCTGTTTGAATCATTGGAATGATTTGCTCTGAAGCAGCTGCTTACACAGGCAGAGCTCCACAATTCACTGAAGGGGGAGCATAGCAGTGTGTTTAATCATGTTTCTGAATGTCCACCAAAAGCCATCAGGGGAAAAGGTGTTATTTAGCACAAGAGTGAGAAGAGAAGGCTTCTAACTCTTACATGCAATAAAAACAATCCCGAAAAGCTAAAACCTGAATAAAACCAACATATCGCATAGGAAAGTACTTAGTTTTGTGTGGCGGGGCAGGGAGGGGAGAAATGAAATGGGATCAGGAAGAAAATACTGGGTTTGCATGAAATTCAGAGATATTTTTAGAGACTTAGTAGTGTTCATTGTTATTTATCATATGTTGCACATATTAGTGAATGGTACCGTCACCAATTGTATATACCCTGTATATACAAATATTTAATGTATTATCATAAGTAAAACAGGCTTAAGGCATAAAAAAGCAAAATGTCATTGATGATAAAATATAGGAAAAATAATAATATATTTAACCATTATGGAGATGCCATGTGAAGCCTTCATAAGAACAACCCTTAATCCTTTCTCTTACAAGTATGGAAAGTTGATAATCTTCAATCTTGAGTATCTAATACCACATGAAATTTCCCTCCTTATGAGAACATAAACTGGGGCTATCCCTTTGGAATGAAGTTTTGAGTTTCTGAATAAATTTAATATGCAGCAAATTTTGATGTAATGATTTTTGTACTTTTCTACAAAAACTATATAAATCTTGCATATGCATAGCCAGAGATAAATAAACATGAAAGATAATATTTACTGTTATGTCCTTTGAAAATGTAACACAAAATATTTCAAATAGACCAAATACATACCAACTACACATATGCATGCAATAAAACACTAAACAGTTGTAAGACAATAATAAACTATATCTTTAGGTATTGAAATAAAATATCATGAATGCTTTTATCAAGAAAAATCATGCATATGTTATTTAATATGATGTTTCAAATTACAAGCTCAATAGTATTCAACTAAATAAATGCGTATGTCATAAACATTTAGGGCTGTGATCATATATTTAGAATTATATAGGTCTTGTAAATAACAAATTTTAAAACTTCGATGACATGGACAGGGAGACCAGAAGACATGACTGGGGACAGTATTCTGAATTGTAGAAAATCATGTTGTAATCTGGGTGATGTTAAAAGTTGTTCATTTTCACACTCCGTATAAATGTTCAGACCCTGTTATTTATTTATTTTCACAGTTTAATTTGTAAAACACAATGAGCTGCTCCTGCCAACATATCGTTCTGTATCACTCTACAGCTAACATGAACTGAGGACCAAAGAAAAGTTAATGACTCATGAATGGCAAATGTACAGTCTCACAACTATGGTGATTTTCAGCTGACAAACCACAGTTCCAACCTTTGAGCCTTCTTTCATATGACTGTCATCTGAGACATCAATGAGACCACGTCATCATTTTACAGATGACAACACAATCATAAAGTGTGAGTCTGCTCTGTTAGCTGATACAGCGTTTACATTAACCAAGTAGATTGAGACTGCATGTGAACTACTTTAGACTCTTGCGATGAGCCTAGATCCATTATAACATGTACTTCTTAGTACATTACTTTGCTTTGCTAACTATTAAAAAAGGAATTTTGTTTGCATATGAGTAAGACTAGTTAAATGTCTGAGTTTTACTCCTAGTTATGTTTATGTAATTGATTTATTTTTTAATTACACTGTAGTGGAGCAAGTGTCTAAGGAATTGTATCAGTTACTTCTCTGTTGCTGTGATAAACACCATGACCAAGGCAACTAACAGAAGGAAAGGAAGGGTTTTTTTTTGTTGGCTTCTGGTTCCAGAAGGGATAAGAGTCCATTGTGTTGGGGAAGTGCGACAGCAAGCAGCAGACATGGTGGCTGGAGAAAAGCTGAGGACTCATGTCGTAAAGCACCAGCGTGACGCGCTGAGAGTGACCTACAAGGCTCAAGTCTTTAAACTCTTAAGTCTGCCCGTAGTGTATACTTCCTTCAGCAAAGCCACACCTCCATAACATACCCAAACAGGCATGAAGACCACATAATCAAATGCTCCATATGATGGAAGACATTTCACTCAAACCACCACAGAAGTCTAGCATGTATTTTAGACTCTAGCAAACACTCAGACCTTGTAACATCACATAAAACTTGAAAATAGTGCACATTTTTCAATTTGGAGGGGGTAAATAGTACACATTTTTCAATTTGGGGGGGTAAATTTCATATCTATATATGGATTGTGAAATTTTATATTTTAATTTTAAATGATGTTGTATTACTGTATTGCTTTATCTATGTTAAGTACAATTTACTGAAATTGCTCCTAAAGGCCACAACTTATAATACTGACTGTAAAAATTTCTTAAGATAACCTAAAAGATATTATGTTTGAATTGGTCATGAGGTAATTATGCATTTAGCAATTTCATATTTTCCTATTTATTGGGCCTTTTGTTATTCCTTCATGATCTACTTTGCCTCTAATAATCCTTCTTCTTGGTAATCCAAACAGACATTATCATGCCACTCCGGCTTGCCTTCGTTTAATATTGGTAAAATGTATATTTTCCTACGTGTAAGCATTTTCTTTCATTGTCTTCTTGCAGGCATTCAGGTATTGTGGTCAAGTGTCAGGAGCTTAGAGGACAGCCTGACAAAAACATGTCCACTCGCTGCTGAGACGCAGACTGCTGCTGAGACTCAGACTGCATGGTAGTTAAAAGCCCAGCACCAGGACTCATGCCTTGCACCTGAATATTACTCTGAATCCTGTGAACCAAATCATCTTGGGCAACTTAAAAGAACTCTATTTTCTCATCTTTAAATGAGCTTGCTATTATCCTAACACCATACATGCTCTGTGTCATAAGTAAATATATGAAAATGTTAAGAACTATTGACACAAAAAATATTTTATTAAGTAATAATTTCTGCCATACTCTTTTTAAATATAGTATGATATTAGAATTTATTTTCCTTAATCCAGTCCATACTCTTGGGATAATAACTGGAGATTTTTAGATCAATTTCAATTACCTATTGATATGCCATCCTAAAAGTTTGTCCCCATAAATATCAACCATTACTATCTGTTATGATTCTCTCACTTTACTGACTGAGATCAAATAGTCAGGTCTTGTATTCCATAGACTCATAACTTCTATTTTCATTTTTACAGTGTTCCACACATTCTATGTTCCACTTTGTTCCTAACTTTTAACTTTCTTTTTACATAAATCTTATTTATTCATTTATTATAACTGAGTGACGTGCATGTGGGCACATGGTGATGCTGTACCATGCATGCCAAGGTCAGTGGACATGTTTGTAGAGTAAGCTCTCTCCTTTCACTTTTATGTGAGTTCCAGGATGGAACTCAGATTGTGAATTTGTGTAGAAATGGCTTTTACTCACTGAGCCATCTCAGTGACCCTACTAAAATGTTCTCATTGAGTTCTCACCATCAACACTTTTCCATCACTCCTTCCCACCTACTGTGTCAGCTCTTATAACCATCGCTTTCTTCTTAACTTCCACAGAAATCAACTTCTTTAGACTCTACACATTACGGAGATGTATATATTAGCAGTATCTACATCTTCATTTAAGAAATGCTGGGCTGGAGAGATAGCTCAGCCCTTAAAGGCTAGGCTCACAACCAAAAATATAAGAAATGCACATTTAGATCTATTGCTTATTTTTAAATGAAATTATTAGTTTTCTTTTGAGTTTATACAGTTTAATTCATATTATCCATAGTAACTTCCTATCAGATACGTACTTTGTCAATAGTTTCTCCCATTCTATATATTATTTTCACACTCTGCTTATTGCTTTTCTTGCTCTGCATAAGTGTTTTAGTTGATGAGTTCCCATTTGGCTGTTTTGTTTTTCTCTTCTAAGTTTTTGATGTTTTCTCTCTACACTCCTTGACCATTTTAGTCCTGAAGCATTTCCTATATATACTTGTCCAGTGGTTTCATATTTTTTGGTCTTCCATATTGGTCTATAATCCATTTCTTGCTTATTTTTTGACTAGTGAGACATAAAATTGTGACACCATCCTTTGTGTGGATACAAATTTTCAGTCATTGCTTAATTGAGCTGCTCTCTTTTGTCTGTGTTCTTAGGCACTTCAGCAAAGAACTTTGGCTATGGATGTGTAGATTTTCTTCTAGGCTCTCCATTCTCTTTTTTTCTAGATGTGTATGTGGATGCTGTTCTATTTTTTTGTTTTGGGAGTGATTTGAAGTGAGACACTAGAACGCTTCTTGCCTTGACCTTCTTGCTATAAATTAGCTTAGACACTTGATTTTTATAGCTACATATATTTCATTAATTTATTCAATATTTTATTATTGAGAGTTTTCACTATAACTCTAAAATTGTAGGTTGAGAAATGGTGGATTACAAAATCAACTTAGGATCAAATGAAATACAATTGAAAATACAAGGTGCACTATATATAATAAGGATAGAATTTTTTGTGAGAAAAGGTGAATACCCATTCTTCTTCAACTATCATCTCTGTTTTACAAATTGAAATGTGGTTTTACTTTGTGCTGCACTGAAGAAATTTAAAAAACCATTGAACAACTGTCTTTAGCAATTAATGTGTTCTGGATGTTTTAGCTATCACTTTTGTTGTCATAGACTCAAAATACAAGTGTTAACTGAAGCATAATCAGGAATACTTCAGGAAATTGCAACTTTCTGAGTTCTTATGAGGTAAGATGTCTTACCTTGAATAGTATAATCATTGTTATTGGTACTCAAATGCATTATTTAGAGATGACATTTTTTAAATCAACAAAATACCAAAAATCATACAATGTTTGTTCTCACCAATTTTGAGAACCTGTCATGCACCCTGGTTGTATTACTGAGATTGTTTTGAAAGAGATGTAGCAGATTTACAGGCCAAGCAAGTGATAGGAATCATGGGCAAATAACCCAGTGTGAAGCTTGAACTCCATCAATTCCCCAGCCCCTTGCAAAGGAGATTCCTTTGCCAATGGCATTAGCTCATGTCTCCTACACTCTACTGCTATGTCTAAGCAGACGCTACCACAGGCTGTTCTATGGAAGGCTGAGGGTATCCCTCTTTGGAGGGTGTTGTTGTCTCTGACTACAAAGTGTACCTTGTGACAGAGGCGTGGGATGACTTTCCCTGGGGAGAAAGCTATTCTCAGTAGCCACCTACATCTTCATGAATATTTCAGATCTGGCTGTGGCACTGCTGGATCTTCAGTGTCCCACTCTATGAAATGATGCATAATGGATACTGCCCATGCCCCTTTTCAAACAAACACAGGATGCCTCTCTGATTTATTTATTTCTGGAAACCATGCCAGCAAGGGGAAAACATAACATACTGCACGCTTCAGCAGTTCTCTGAAATTTTACAATCACATTTTATTAGTTTTTCTTCACTAATCCCATGACATTGGCCCATCTGACTTTCTTAACACAAAAATAAGATTTCTAGATATTGTAACTTAAAGTTATGGAAAAATAAAATTTAGACTATTAATTTAGAACTTTCAGTTTCTGGCTTTGACAGCAATCATTTAAGAAGAAGTGGCTATATTATCCCCCAAATTAGTATATTTGTTTCCTCAGGTATAAAATGGGAAGAAGTCATTTCTGTTCTTTCACAGGGATATGAGAAGGATGGCAACATATTATCACACAGAAATTCCTACATGTGCTAAAGAAGCTCAGAGAACTGTTAACATGAGTAGGTAATTTACCTACCCATTTTATTAATTCCTCTCCATAATGTGATAAAGCAATACTTATCTGCAAGAAGGATGCTTTTGGAACTGAATCAGTTAATATAGTAGGCATGATACTAAAAGAAGACTCATATATAACAGACTCTCAGTAACTGCTAGCTCTCACTGAAGACACATACAAACCTTAAGTATTCTAATTGTTGTGGGTTCTCCAATGGGTTATAAAGATGTAAGCTTTCAGATGACAAAGATGTTTCTATACACAGCTCAGAACACTTTGACAGTGGGAACTGAAAGCTCCTAAGCTTAAAACAGAATCTTAAGCCTGAAGGATAAAATGTGACCCATATTTTTCTCACTGCTCAGCAGAATGCTATTTTTGTTCTTTTCTCAGGAAAGCCCTCTACGACTAGTGCATGATGAGCTGTGCATTTGCCTGCAGCTTCATGACTTGCATTTTCTTCAAGGATTCTTTGACAAGGCAATCTATAAGCTCACATCTTCTTTCATAACTCCCCTCATGAAGTAGTTCTTTGAGGATATTCCCCCTTTTCTAGAACTTCTAAATACAATCTTTTAATAACATAATATCTGAGAGGAGCTTAATAGACCCTAAGATCAACTGGAGTCACAGAGTAAGAATTCAGAGTAGAATTTGACTATGGGGCCATTTACCTAAGCAGCTATGTTCACTGTATTTCTTTTCGGTATGAGTCTCATAAAGTTTCAAGATATACTAACATCAGGGTTTAGGATCTCTCCATTATTTTCAAGAATCTGTATTATACATTATGACTTGTAAAGAAGTAGTGTGAATCATTCTGCTTTGGTACTATTAAGTATTCTATTAATAACCTGAACTTTTGTTTCGTTGGATCTTTTATTTAATTTCTACCTTGTGAAAAATAAGTACTCACCAGTATATGTGTAGTTTCTGCATTCTTCTAAGGCGCATTAGCCATAGAGTCAATAGAATACTCTCTCTCTCCTTGTGTGTGTGTGTGTCCCCACACCATGTCAGGGTTATTTGAATGAGCAGCCATGTTGGCTTTTACATGTGCTGAGGTTTCAGACTCAGGTGGTTATGCTTGTACATCCAGTATACCCACTGAGTTATAGCCTCAGTCACAACGACTACATGAATGTTATATGAAAGACTATCATACTTTCATGAATGGCTGCTATTTTTACACGGTAATTTTCATTGATCTCAACCCTCGGTCGGGAATGTTTATTGTCTTCTTTTATATTCTTGTGGTCATGTGAGGTAATGTCTCTTTGAGAGCTGCCAGACAAGAAAATACATGTGAAGTGGAGGATCTTAAGGAGAACTACATAAACTACCTTTATGTTTGTGGTCATGTCTCCTGATGCCCAGAATGTCCTGTTGTTCTTAAAGTCTTTGAAGCAGTAGTTATATTCTTTGGAATATATGAGAAGTTAAAGCAGTAGAAACTTTTTCAGTGGTCACACACAGGTATCACAGGTATCAATTAAGGTTATGTAAGGTCAAAAGATCCCTGTTTCAATATATTATCATCTATTGTGTTTTTTTTTTTTTTTTTTGCTTCCTTTATAGGCTTTTCAAGAAAATGGTTCTATGATTTACTCTAAAATCAAGATCTGGTTCACCATGATTTGAAAGAGAAAACTTGACACTTTACACTCACAATTGTGCTATCTATCTCATAACTATACCAACATCTCAAATATTCTCAATGCAGAGTCAATGGCGTGGCTTCCACCGGGAATCAGCACACTTTAATCTCTATTTGAATTATGTCGTCACTTTGCTTTGCTGAGTAAAAATGTGCTTAAGCTGCGAGTCTCTCGAATTGGTTCCTTTGAACTGAGTGAAACCAATGGAAAATCTTCACTTGGTAGCATCTTTACCCTTTCTACTACAATGCACATTAGATGTATCATAAAACAGTATTAAAATGTAAAAAGCATGATGACAATAACAAAGAAACAGATAACAATAAGGATTTTCCCAATGTCAGAGTATGTCAGAGCTGGATACCACCTTGAGTGCTTAGAAAGTGAATGGGCAAAGAAAGGACTATTGCCACTCTCACATTTTTTTTTCACTTAAAAAATATAAACCATTTACAAAATGCCAGAATCCTAAAAATCCCTTAAAACTTACTCATCTACCTCTCTTAGTGAATCAAAAATTGATTCATGTCTGTAACCCTAGCATTGCAGATGCTGAAACAAAAGCTCATCCTGAGTGAGCTAACCCAGACTCAGAAGGATGCACATGGCCTCTATTCACTTATAGTCAGATTTTAGCCATATAGTAGAGGATATCTATACTACACCCAACACACCAAAGGGAACATGGACATAGACTTTTTTTTTTCTCCCTGTCAATGAGACACTTTTCCCTAGTGGTGCTACCTTGTAGGCCCCCAGTGTATGAGGCAGGTCTTGGCCCTCATATGACTGCTGAACTGGGGTGGGGGACTGTTATGTAGGGACACTGCACTCCAGAGGAGTGGGATGGAAGGGATAGAGAGTAGAGGGTGGGAGGGCAGGACTGGGAGGGGTAGAAAGAGGACACTATGATGGAGATGTAACCTGAAGCAATAAATAAATAAATTTATATAAAAAAAGATTGAAACTAAAAGATCACATACTGTGAACCATAGAAAATAGTCTTTCCTAGGCTATGCACACAGACACACAGACACAAACACACACACAATCCTCAATCCTCTGAGTATTTCTCTGGTCATTGCCACTGGAAAATGGTAGTTCATATGGAGTTTATGTTTTTTAAAGGAGGAAGACATGCATAGAACCATAAATAACTAAATCAGGGCAATACAAGCTCATTTAAATGGAAACATTTCAATTGCAACTAAAATAATGAGAAGACAGTTATGTTTCTTTTTAGTGCTTATTTTTCCAAGTAAAAACAGACAAACAAACCACACAAGCAATCATGAACAAAACAGCACAGAATGGCTGAGAGGATAATGACATAGGATTGTCAAGGAGATAGGAATGAGGACATTAAGTTCAACCCAGAGCACACAAAGCAGGCAGTAGGCAATGTGGACAACATGGAGCTGAGAGAATCAATCATGTATCTATGTGGTGCTGGGGTGTGGAGAGGGTGGGGAATGAGCTGGAGAAAGAATGCTGGAGAGCAGTTTCTAAAAGCATGTCCACAAGAGGTAACTGTGAGTGATCAGTGTTCCTCTTATCACATGAGAGATGAAACTTTAATAAAGAAAGGATTTCCAGCAACACCTCTTGTCTAAATTAAACTTCTACTCACATCTGGCACTCTCCCTTTGGGGTTCTATTCATGTCCAAGCACTCTCTCACTGGATTTCTACTTATGTTTCAGTGCTATCCCATAGGGTTTCAGTCCATGTTCCAGCACTATCCCATTTAGTTCCATCTGAGGGTCCCAGCACTATCCCATTGGGTTTCTGTTAATGTCCCAAAGCTCTCCTATGTGGTTCTACTCATATCCCAGGGTTATCCAATTATCTTAGCCCTCTGGATAGTTGCAGTTGTTTCAGAACTCCCGTTGTGCTGTTGTGTTGCACACTCCTTATTTACTTCTGTGGATTAATCGAAAGGAAGACACATGATTTCAGAGATGCAGAAAACAGTGGTGTGAGTGCTACACTGCTCTATCAACCTCAACCTCCATTTTATGTAGGTTTCACCACAATATTGTTTCCTTTTCCCCTCTTTTCATTAAAACAGAGTAACATTATCACCTAAATGCAGAGCAAACTTCTAATCCAATCCTGTTGTGGTATTGTTCTTTTGGAAGGACACACATCCATTATTACTCATGTTATGTCCAAGTTAGATGGTTAAAAAAAATAGCAGTGCGTTTATCTATATAAAATAAGCCATTATTTTGAACACAATCTCATTTATCAGATGATACTGAGATGTGTTGAATCAGAGCACCTATGATGCTGAAAAATATACTGCAATGTGGTGTTGGGGTAATGTTAAGCATTCTAAATGTTAACTAATTGGTCCTGCTTGCTGTCTGTTACTTACATTGAATCTGATTAGTTAAATAAAATGCCGAGGCCTGAGATTGGGCAAAGACAGAGAAAGGTGGGACTTCCTGGGGTTAGAGCAGGAAGCCTTCACTTTAGACAGAGGATTAATTCATTCCAGCCAGGAGCAGCAGGAAGGAGGCACACACCATGGGTTAGAAAAAGGAACCTCATTCCACATGGCCAGGAACATCAGCATATCGTGGAGAATGGCAGTCCAAGGGGACATATGTATATATGGGGTCATATTTGGGTAATAGAATTAAGAGCTAGCTTAGATGGGCTAGGATTGCACAATTCAGGCCAAGGCTTGATAAGATCCACATGGTGTCTGTGTGTATTCTTTTATAATGGCTGCTTAAAGATTAACAGCTGCCGAACCAATTAACAATAATATAAATACTGGTTAAATAGTTTAATTAGTCATATTTTTTTACATATGGTGCCCAACTACAGCAATTAGAATCCATGCTTACAGCCTGAGAAGGCCCGGGTGAGATCCAGTTTCCTAGCCAAAGAGTGGGGAACTGAACCCAAATGCATTTCAAAAGTATGGCTAACTTAACAAAAGCTGTTGCCTTGCAGCAAAGGTGGAAGCTTAGCTCTCCTTACATACTAAAAAACTGGCACCCTTCTAAATAGAATTTTAGAACAGAAATAATCACCTAGATTAAAAATGGAAGAATTCATGATGCCTCAATACATTTGTATTCCAATTGAGTTTGTTCCTCTTAGCATGCAAATAATTTTTACCTGAAAATTGTGGTTTTGTGTATTGTTTTTGAGAAAGTTCAGACTAGGATAGTCTTGAAGGAAAGAATTTACAGATGGAATGCTAAATTGCCAGCAATGATACTGGAGGAAGAAGCGAGGCCTTTCCTGATGCCAAGGCTTTTGGAATGTTGTTTCTTTGCTTGGTTTTTGTTTAGATGTCTTTGATTTTCCTATATCGGGAGGTAGAAAGGATATTTTTCTTGTTTTGAATTGCTAAAACATAAGAGATTTTTGAAGACTTTGGGCAGATTTAGAATTGTCATTACAGTTCAAGGTTGCTCTCTGGGTTACAGAGATACAAAATCTGGGATTTATATAAAATATATAAAATAATTATATAAAATAAGCCATTATTTTGAACACAATCTCATTTATCAGATGATACTGAGATGTGTTGAATCAGGGCATCTATGATGCTGAAAAATATACTGCAATGTGGAAACTAAGAAGTTCCTTTAAAATGTTCCATTAAAAATAATCAAGACGCTGTTAGCTCTTGTATTCCAAAAGCAATGCAACTATTAATCTCCATGCTTAAGTAGTGAAAGTTGTGGGGAAAGACAGAGACCACAGGGTGGTTGTCTGGGGAAAAAGGTGTCTTTATGCACTTTTATGCACAAATTATGCAGAATTAAATTTTAATTATTTTGTCTACTTCCAACCAAATACTTTAGAATTGTACAAGGTGAAGAGTATTTCTTAAAGCTCAACTCTCTGTAGAATTTAATAACTTGGAAATACTAAATTCAAACTTCCCATTTTACAACTAACATCCAAAGAATGATATCTCAAGGCTGCACAGCAAGCTGGAAGCTACCAAGTGATGAGGAGTATCTGAGGTTGTTTGGAAAGCTATCTGATTTTCTCTATAGAAAGTTTTTATTTTCTTCAGGAATCCAATCACAGAATAGCATAGATTAGTGAAGGGAAAGATACTTATGAGCTTCCCATTCAATTAATTGCTAACAAAATACCTGTATAATTTCACAGACAGGGCAAGAACATCATGATCATTCCACAAAAAAATGTTAAGGAGACTACATTAGAATTACCCTGATTAGATTTCCAAATGAACTGCTGACTGATCAGCTCCTCCTTTGTTCTATTATTTCTAAAGCTTCAAATGTATGAATAGCTATTGCCTTAGACTGACTGCTGAATTATCAGACAGCCCTTTATGCATAAGATGCAACAGGGAATTTCCTTTTGAAAAAATGTATTCCAAGAAATAATTGTTGGAAAATATTTAGCTGATACACTATACGTGTTAACAGGACCGTAAAAACGCCAAAGTCAACTAACAGAGTGTTATCATTTGAGCACCATGAATTTGGTATGAAACCCCCAAATCAAGCTTTATTAACAATAAATTCTGTCCTTATTACAGTAGATTTTTATTTTTAAATATGTGTGACTTACCTCTGCACTTATGAATCATATGCTGACTTATTTATCATAGTTCCTAAAATAAAACCCTTTATCATATTAAGGCAGTGTTTTATAACCCCCTAGGAAATTCCTTCATCTCTCAAATATTTAATCTTTTCCATAAACCTGAGAGGAAGATAAAGCAAAGATTAATACTTTGATACACACAAAATGAAATGTTATTAAAATGTCATGAAATGTTCTACCAATAGTAAGTGAGACATAAGCTGAACTTCAGCCTCTGGTAGTTTCAATATGTCCTCATGGCATCCCCTAGCTCCAAAGTTCAGGCCATCAGAGTCCCAGTGTGTTAGATAACTGTCCAGCTCAGATTTTTCCTGGATAGAAAAGCAAGGTAAAAATGAAATTCTATCAGATGAAGGTACCTTAGTTCCACTTCTAGTTTAACTCTAAAAAAGTACAATCCTTAGGGACTGTCGAATTATTAAATGACTGATGTCTCTCAGCAGATTTGTGGGTAGCCCCATCAGTAAGACTGTTGGATTGATTCTTCTACATTTTCTCTTTATGTGAACGGATTCATAAAGCAATAGAACACAATGCAGCTCTGTGAGGTTCCTCAAGAGGGTGAAGGTCACCACTATTTCCAAAGACAAACTCTAATTTTCATCATTGAGATGGTTGGTACCCTACAGAACACAGCTTGCAGACCCGAGGAGACATTACCACCTAGATTTTCCATCAAAGTGCTTGTGGGAATCCACCATGTCTTTGTTCCATCGACATTTCAGGCATGCAGACATTTCCCCCACTTTTCTTTTTGTTTCTTGTGTTTGTTTGTCTGTTTGAAACAAAGACTGTATCTTAGCCTAAGCAGGTGTGTAATTTGTGGAGACCCCTTACCTCTGCCTCCTGTGAGCTGGAATTACAAGTGTGTGCATCACACCCAGCTTTCCCTGCCTTTTATTTTTCCATTTGTTTATTAATTCAAGTTACATTTCCATCACAGCCCCCTCACTACACCCCTTCAATGTCCCACCCTCCCACTGTCTACTCCCTCTCTCACCTATCCTACTCCTCCCGTGTGGGGTGCCTCCACATATCAGCCCCCCTCAGATCATTGGTCACATGAGGGCTAAGAGCTTCCTCTTGCACTGGGGGCATACATGGCAGTTCCCTAAGGTAGAGTGTCCCAATAATATGTAACAAAGTCCATGTTCCTGTTCCTTTGGATCTGTTGATTATAGGATGGTTATCCTGTACTACATGGCTAAAATCCAGTTATAAGTGAATATATGCTTGGCATATCTTTCTGAGTCTGGGTTAGCTCTCTAAGGATGAGCTTTTCCAGATCCATTCATTTGGTTGTAAATTGCATGAATTCCTTGTTTCTAATAGCCTAGTAGTATTCCATTGTTCAAAAGTTCCACAATTAATTTTTTTTTAGCCATTTTCAGTTGAAGGATATTTGGGTTATTTCTACCTATGGCCACTTAATTTTTGACAAAGAAGCCAAAACAGTACAATGGAAAAATGAAAGAATCTTCAAAAAATGGTGCTGGTCTAACTGGTCAACATGCAGAAGAATGCAAATAGACCCATATTTATTATTTGCTCAAAACTTAAGTCCAAGTGGGTCAATGATCTTAACATAAAATTGGACACTCTAAATCTAATAGAAGAGAAAAATAGGGAAAAGCCTTGAACTCATTGGCACAGGTGACAGTTCCTGAAAAGAACACCAATAGCTCAGGCTCTAAGACCAACAATCAATAAATGGGACCTCAGGAAACTGAAAAGCTTCTGTAAGGCAAAGGACACTGTCATTAGAACAAAATGGCAATCTACAGATTGGGAAAAGATAGTCACTAACCCCACTTCTGACAGAAAGTTAATATCCAAAATTCATAAAGAATTCATGAAATTAAACAGCAAGAAATCAAATAATCCAATCAAAAAATGGGGAACAGAGCTAAACCGAGAATTCACAAAAGAGGAATCTCTAAAAGCTGAGAGACACTTGAAGAAATGCTCAACATCCTTAATCATCAGAGAAATGCAACTCAAGACAACTCTGAGATTCCATTTCACACCTGTCAGAATGACTAATATTAAAAACTTAAATGTCAGCGCATGCAGGTGAGGTTTTAGAGAAAGGGAAACACTCCTCCATTGCTGGTGGGAGTGCATACTTGTACAAGCACTAGGGAAATCACTCTGGCGATATCTTAGAAAACCTGAAATAGCTCTACCTCAAGACCCAGCCATTCCACTCCTAGAAACATATCCAAAAGATTCCTCACCAAATCACAAGGAAATCTCCCCAACTATGTTCCTTGTCTTTTTTACACATCACTGTGACTATTAATAATATTAACCATATGCTGTCCTATTATAGTTTTTTCTCTGCCTCTGTTGATTTGATAGAATAAAAATTGCATATGGCATTTTTCTTCTGGGAGTAAGAAAACTCTGGTATTCAAGAGGCTAATAAACTGAGAGACTGGGTCATCTACTACTAAATGCAGGCAGATTTAAGTATGAAGGAAAAAATATACATAAAAAACTTTCTGTGTATACACAGATAATCTTAGCATGTATTCTTCATTACCAGGAATGGCTTGCATATTTGCATGGAAATGGGGCAATGTATATCAGTAATGTGTTGCTTATTTAACCATAAACATTCTGCCCTAATATCAGAGACTTCCTGTGTTATATCTCTAGTTCCAACTCTGAATGCATGTATATAATCTGGTAAATTGATGTTATACATACTCTACTGGTTTGTGATTAATTATTTTGATTTTGAAAGCTATTTGTGCTGAGAAAGAACAATTAAGACATTATTATGGAGTAAAGGGAGAAGACCATTACTTTGAAAGGCAATTAGTGTTATATAGTGTTATGTGTTGTGAGCAATGATGAAAATGTTGGCTATACTTACAGTTTACTGAGTTCTAGGAAGCTAAGTTTTAATGTCATAGCTATCATCTAAGAAATCTAACATGAAAACCACTTTCTACACACCCTATCATGTATTTAAGCAAGAAGACCATTTTCTTTCATCTGGAGAAGTAATTAGAGATTTATTGTTTATATTTGCCTCTACCCACAAAGCATCCCAACTATAAGGTCAAAAGAGGATGCACTTGAGAGGAAGCAAGTATAATTCTTATCTGGCTTCCTGGGCGGTCATCCAAGCAAGTCTTCTCAGTGCACTCTGAAGGATGACAAAGAAGCAGCTTCCCCAGGTGGTGTCACAGCAAGATGCCTCCACACAGCAGGAGGACCTCATCAAGGAAAACCAGCTTGGTGAGAAATATTACTGAAGTGATTTGGAGTGATGACATTCTAGAGGGGATTGCTCAGATAGAATCAAAAGATCATGCAGCTTGACAGTTGTGATGTAGAGTGATACTTCCCTCGGATAAACCCCCTTCCTTCCAGTACAACCCTCCCAAATCCAGGATTTCCAATATTAGTGCAATTCATTTCATACAGTACTTGTCAGTAAAATAAACTATGATGTTACATTGAGTTATTTCTTCCTTTTATCTGAAACATTTGTGAAGTAGATTGAGGACCCATTTAGTTTTGTTTTTTATATTATGGTTATCAAAATAGAAATCATACAGTTTTGAATTCAGACTTTGGAATTCAGACTTGTAGTCATTAAAAAATTTGTGAAAATAAATATAATTCATTAAGATTTTTCTTGAAAGTTTTAGCCTGAGAGGAAAATTAATGTTTCTCTCAACTCATTCAAAGAACATTTATGATCATCTAGCTATTAATTTATCAGCACTATTCCTAAACTTCCCTAGTGGGCATCTTTTTGTTTGTTTGTTTTAGAGATTGCATTTTAATCACATTTCTTCCTTTTCTTCCCTCCTTTTAGGTCCTCCCATATACCTCTCTTTGCTCTTCTTCAAATTCACACCCTCTTTGTTTCATCAACTGTTCTTGTAATGAACATATCGATTTTTAAATCAATGAGCATGTGCTTATCCATTGGAATTACTAAATATTCATGCTCCACTGTCAACTGAGATTGACATGACATGTCGATTTCATTTCTACACAGGCTTACTCTTGAAATAGAGGAAAGTTGGGGACATAATTAATTGTATGAAGTAATGCTTGAGCACCGTGGTGATATCACAGGGTGAGACATCTTTGTGATAGAAGGTTGCCACTCTGTTAGCTTCAACCAATTTCACCTATGCTTAAGTTGGCTGGGACTTCAGATATAATAACTAATATGTATATTATATATATACATATATACATATATATATAGTGCACTTGCTTTCTTATAGACAATCGTCCTGTGATGCCATTATATCTCAGAGCTCTATCTCTAAGTTTCAAATGAAAACAGGTAATATATGAACTTCCTCAGAAGCTTTTAACCTTAAAGACATATTTATATCAATCAAGAATGTAATGTAATCAAGAAATCATCATTGCAATATCTGAAATCAAGATAACAGATATATGTATGATAGAATAAACTTTTTAGGGATAAACTCATTCTTCTCTCTCTCTTTCTCTCTCACACACACCAGATATATGGGGAATAACTTTGCTAATTACATTAGCTTTTTAAGTTAAAAAATATTTATTCTAGAGAATACACACACACACACAGACACACAGACACACACACACTAAAATATGATCACAGCTATCCCCCTTTACCTCCTCCAACTCCTTGTAGGTGTCCCCTCAACATGATCTCCTCCAAACTTTCTGTCTCATTCTCTTTTAATAACCACAAAATGTTTTCCGTATGTTAATAGATGGTGTCACTAGAGCATAGACAACCTACCCCTGGCCATATCCTCAAAACAGAGTGATTCATTCTCCCTGCAGCAGCTATCTACTGTCAATAACACCTCAAAAATGGAGTACAGCCTGAAGATGACCTACCCAAATAGGGTTTTAACTTGATCTCACATAGACTTCTTGCAGGTAATCACAGCTATCATGCCTTCATATTCATATTTGTCATGTCATACCATGGCAGGAAGCAGCATTTCACAGGACTCTTACTCATTATCTACCTTTTATGTCCCACTTCCTTCACTTTGGAAATGTTACCTGAGCATTGGTAGCAATGACATTAATAAAGACGTCCCATTTAGGGCTGAGCGTTCAATTCCCTCTCCTCAGCACTCTGATCAGATATGCATCTCCAAATTACCTGATGCCCACTGTGAAAAAATGAGCCTCTGACCAATGGATGCTGAAAGGAGCCCAGTTTTTGGAAATAAGCATAAATATCGAAGGAACAGTTAGACAGCATGACCATTTAGAAAAACAAGAGGAGAAGATTTTTCCCCTGGTCAAGGACATCTGAATAGGGATACAATAACAGACATGATCTTTCCCCAATCTGTAGGTTTCCATTTTGTTCTAATGACAGTGTCCTTTGCCTTACAGAAGCTTGTAAGTTTCATGAGGTCCCATTTATTGATTGTTGGTTAGTGCCTGTGTTGTGTTCAGGAAGTTCTCATCTATGCCAATGAGTTCGAGACTTTTCCCCACTTTTTCTTCCTGTAGATTTAGTGTTTCGGGCTTTATGTTAAGGTCTTTGATCCACTTGGACTTAAGTTTTGTGCAAGGTAATAAGTATGGGTCTAATTGCATTCTTTTACATGTTGAAATTCAGTTAGACCAGCACCATTTTAGCCATATAATACAGGATCACTATACCACAACCAACACACCAAAAGGAACAGGAACACAGACTTTGTTACCTGTTAGTGGGACACTTTGCCCTAGTGGAACTGCCATGTAGGCCCCCAGTGCATGAGGAAGCTCTTAGCCCTCATGTAACTGATGAACTGGGGAGGGAGCTGATATGTAGGGATACCCCACTCCAGAGGAGAAGTACGATAGGAGGCAGTAAGGGGAGAGGGTGGGAGGGTGGTACCAGGAGTGGTGGAAAGAAGGCACTGTGATGGAGATGTAACTTGAACTAATAAATAAACATTAAAAAAAGCAATAACATACTAACTTGCCTCACAATTTTAAAAACATCTTCTTAGATCCAGAACACCCTCTTAATTTTTAAACAACTCAAAATTTAACTATGAGACTCTAGCTATCTATTCTTCAACCACCTCAGATACCTGAGAGGGATAAATGCATATGATTATATAGGAAGTGTAGGGCCTGCAGCTTCCAAAACTAAGAAATGACAAACCAGTGGCTGCCTGGACAGTTCCCATTTTTTCTCCATACATTACAACATCGATCTTCAGTCGTTTGGCCCCGTTTCTCTGACAGACATTGATTGTAGAGCAGGGGTTATGAAGGACTTGCCTACCCTGTCTTGGCAGAGCTAGGCTGTCAACTTACCTACTTCCAAGTTTTGTCCTTTTTGGACAGCATTCTGTCTACAGTTGAAGCAAGGGGTTTTTCCTGCCAATAGATAGGCTTGCCACTAATTCAATCATCTCACACTGGAGATTCTTTGATGCTCATCTTCTACTTGGAGTAGAATAGGGGGTGCTGTCAGGAGCTGACATGTTTTTAAAATTGTGAGGCAAGTTAGTATGAAAGCTGAGTTAGAGAGAGAACTTTAAACTCGTGGAGATGGTTAGATAGTAGAATGTTAAAGTCAGGTACCAAATACATATGGACTGGACATTGAGAATATATGCTAAGCCATATAACTCTCATGATTGTGGCCTATTTATTTCTGTTGTTTTGTATTGTATTTATTGTTATAAGAGAAAGAACCATTTGTTGGACTGAAAGGGGAAGCTGTTGGGGGGAAAAGATATACCTTAAACTAAAAAAAAAAAAGGTAGAGGATGGGGGGTTGAGGGGGAAGAGGGTGGAAGGGTGGGACTGGAGGGGGGAGTAGGAAGGGGATTGTGATTGAGATGTAACTTGAAGAAATAAAAAATAAATTATAAAAAATAAAGAAAAAGAAAAAAACAATAACAGACATGAAATTATCAACTTAGAACAGGTCTCAAATTTGCACAGAAAGCAGTTAGCTGCCACATAACAATCTTGTCACTATTGTGCCCATAGGCACACCTTGCTTGGCATTTTAGTATTGTAGTATGCAGGGCCCACTTGCCCTAGAAACATGATTAGTATCATCAGACACTATGACAGCTAGCCAGAAGGAAGGATGCTTCCAGGTCAGTTTGAGAGAGATGTATCCAAGTTCTTGTAGCCAGTGTGTGATGTCTTTAGCAATAATGTCTTACCACGTAGTCTTACCATCTTTTACCTTGAGTCTCTGACCAAGGATGAGAGGGGCCCGGGTTTGTGGGAATAAACACAAATATTTAGGAAACAGTTTGACAACAAGACGAGTTAACAAAATAAAAAGAGTAGTTTTTACCATAGGTCCTGGCCATGGACATCTAATAGTTGCAATAAATAAAGAAGATCAATTGTAATAATCTGTGTTGTTTGGGCAACTTCTAGGGTCTTCCTGACCAATAACTGGTATGGAGCTCTCCCATGCTTTATACTCTGATTCCTGCTTAATAACCTATGTCTCCTGGGGAAAATATTTTCTGCTCATGCAATGCAATTTCATTCAAATTCTTTTTTTTTAATTATTTTAAGTTACATTTTGAAATTATCTTACTAAATAATGGGTTTTCATAAGACCTGTTTATATTTCTTTAGTTTTAGTTAACTTACCCCTCCTTTAATTTATTATGCCACCCCTATATGTGATTAATCCTTTAACCCTCACTACTCCCTCACATGACTTTAATCTACAATCTACTATTCTCTCTCTGATAGGGTGATATGTTATGCATTCTAAATGTTAATTAATCTGCTCCCAGAGGCCTGCTTGCTATGCCAGGCCATAAGTGTACCAAGTGATGCTAATACATTCTGCTGCCTGGATTGGATAGAAGAAAGCTAGGAGGAGCTGAGGTGTGGGAGCTTGAGGATCCGAGAGGATCATGGGAAGAAGAAGCCAGGAGGAGAAAGGAGCCACACCATGAGTAAATAGAAGAATCATATCTCTATGTGGCCTGAAACATCAGCATAGGATGGAGAATCACATCCAGGGGACATGTGTAATATATAGGGTTTTATCTGGGGAATAGAATTACAAGCTAGTTTAAGTGGGCCAAGATTGCACAATCCAGGCTAATGCTTGTTAAGATCCATCAGGTGTCTGTGTGCTTATTTATAATGGCAGGTTAAGGATTAACCCCGATGGACTGATATGTAGGGACACCCCACTCTGGAGGAGTGAGATGGAAGGGAGAGTGGGTAGAGATTGGGAGGCTGGAACTAGGAGGGGTGGAAAGAGGGCACTGTGATGGAGATGTAACCTGAAGTAATAAATAAACATAAAAAAGAAAAATTTGAGAAAAAAGGATTAACCCTGATGACCAATTAACTATATAATATAAATACTGGTAATAATTTAATTAGTTTATTTCTACACCCCCTCTTAATACCTCCCAAAATACCATTCTTTCCTAGCTTCCACTTGTACTCCAGGTTAAACACACAAGGGGCAAAACATTTGTAGCTAGGATCAGCAAATGGAGAGAACACACAATATTTGACTTTCTGTGCTTAATTATTTTACCTTGTATGGCATTTCATTATTATTCTATTTTCAAAGGAAAATAGAATAATAATGATATTGTTATTCTAATATATATTTATTAGAATATAAATATATATTAGAACTATATATATACTATACATAATTTGCATAATATTCTTGTTCATTATACAAAAATAAAAAGTGTTATATTTGTGCATATGTACTAAATGTTTCCATTCTATTCATCTGTTGATTGTCATGTAGGCTGATTCCATGTCCCAACTAAGGTGAATGAAGAAACTTTAAACATGGATATGCAAGAATGTAGCAGACTATAAAGACCATTGGGTATACGTAGGTACTCCTACATATGGTATAGCTGGATGATCTGAGAGTCCTATTTCTAGCATTTGAGTAACCTCCCCACTGATTCATAAAGTTGCTACACTCTGTTACACTCCCATGATATCTACCACAGAATTTATTGTCATTTGTGTTCTGAAAATAGCCATTCTGATTTAGTTGACATTTTAAAATGATTTCAATCTGCATTTCAGTGACAACTAAGGATGTTGAGCACTTTATAATGTGTCCTAATCATTGGTATTAACTCTTTTGAGAAATTTCTGTTCAGTTCCATAGTCACTTTTAATTGAATATTTAGATTTTTTAGTCCTTTCTCTATTCTAGACACCAATCCTCTGCTGGATGAACAGATGGTAAAGATTTTCTACCTTATGTTGGGTTCCTTTAGTGACTCTGGATACATTTTGGGATTGTTTCTCCTATGTCTGTGAAAATGTTTCTACAATTTAATTGGAATTGCATTTCATTTGTAAGATGCTTTTAATAGGATGGCCATTTTTATAACATTAATTTTTCTGATCCGTTAGTATGGGAGGTGTTTCCATCTTGCAATAGTTTTCTCAAATGTGTCTCTATCTTTGAGAAGCAGGTGCCTACTCTGGGCATGTCCTATTGTTCTCCTGCATTTTTCTCTATCCCACCTAATACTGACTCTTATATCCATATGAAAAAACTCTGTTAATTATCTACAATTTGTCTTCTAAAAATTAGTTGAATAAAGTATTTTGAGGAATTTACAATAGTCCAACTAGTTTCTATAGACTAAGAAGAATCACATTTGTCCCGAAAGAGGTGCTCTCTTTACAAGTCTACATTTTATCATGCATTTCTCTATTTTTTGCTAGATTTATTATCTACTCCACAGTAGATACTGAATAAAATTGTGGCTTGTGTGTAGGGAGAGGTCAATCTTATCAGTGAAGGCATACTATTCCTGTTCCTTACTTGTTTGATTCTAAGTCCTGGTATGGATCAGAGTCTAGACTAAAGCCTTGCTCCCAGGAAAACAGGCACATGTATGTCTCTGGATCAGTTGAAATATAAGTCTTATTAAAAATTTTAGGATTGGACTAGTGAAACCAATATGGGATCTTTGAAAAATAATCTAGAATCCAGAATAACTGAATCCTTATCAATTTAAGGAGAATTCTTAAAAGAGCATTTAGTTGTGAGTTTACATAAGGAAACAAATCAATTTAATACATCCTCTGGTTTTAGTACTCAATAAAATACAATAAACTACAGAGTCTATCAAACAAGTTCACAGCAGAGATTAAAAAAAATCCAAGACAACAGTCTGAGATGAAAAGGTGTCTTGCTGAGAGGAAGAGTGACAGTGAAATCCACATGAGATGAAAAAGTGTAAAGAAACAGAAATTGCTATCACAAAAGGGCCCAGTGTCTGAGCCTTGAAATCTCACCTGGCTGGAAGTGCCTAATAGATTGTTGTTCAACTTTTCACAGAAATATATCAAGACCTACTTGTCACAAGTCTGAATCACAGTGATTAAAACTAACTCACAAACTTCAGAGAATGCAGTTAAGAGATGACTTTCTGTAGATTAAAAAAAGGGACCTGTATACTTTTCTGACTCAGGGGACCACAAAATCCTTGACAATTACTGTCACTGTTGCCTGGAACATTCTTCCTCACATTATACTCTTGATGTGTTGATGGGTGGACACCTACTGATTTTTCACAGTCCTACACGCATGTCACAAATATCCTAGAGACCACAGCTAAACACTACAGTAGGTCAGTCATCATTTCCTACATTCATATTTTATATCTGCACAGAGATTTTACTCTTTAGAATAAACTAAAACTAATATAACAAACAGGAAGCTTGTTTCCTCCCTCCCTTCTCTCTCTTTCTCTTTCTTTTTTTCTTTCTTTCTTCCTTCTTGTCGGTTCTGTTCATAAAACCTAAAGTAGTGTTTGGCATCAGAAAGATATTCAATGAATATTAGTTAAAAGAGTTAATGAATAGCATAAGAGTGCAACTATATTTGTGAATATATGTCATTGATTATTGACGTATAGCAATCTCCCTAAGGTTAAAGTCATGTTCTCTGTCTGCTTTGATCACTGCTATAAGAAGATACAATAGAATATTTAGAGATGGTAAATAATTAAATAATTTAAAATATTTATCGAGCATTTGATAATTACATTTCCAAGTGTAGAGACATGAAGAACCTTAGTGTGTCTGATTCCTTCAAATCACAGCTCTTCAAGAACAATAAATATCCATGCACTGAAGAAAGAGAAAAACGTCTTTCTGAGGAGCAGACATCTCTGGAGTGGAAGACTGAGGGATGCATTTTAATTTGTTTACTACTTGAAGCCTGTAAGTGGAACTTTACAGCTAAATAAATTGTATGGGACAAAAGAGATCCACTGTTAAATTGTTATGAAAAAATAGGTTTACATGGATTCCACATTGTCTGAAGATATATGGAAACACCTTATAATGACTAATTCATTTAGTTAATGTTTTTATTGATTATTTGAGAATCTCATATAATGCACCCCGATCACATTCTCTTACTTCCCAGCCCTCCCAGGTCCACCCCATCTCTGTGATCTCTCCCAAAACAACAGAAGAGGAAAAAGAAATACCAAGTCCAATTTCTGTCAGTCATGTACTCATTGGAGCATGATCTAACTCCCAGTGGCCAGTCCCTTAAGGAAAACTGAGTCCTTCCCCCTGCCCATCAGAATCCATCAACTGTGAAGAACTATATTTCAGAATTCTTATCACCATTTTAAAGAGTTCTCTTCAATGGCTTCCTATTTAGACTATTTCTTTTTTTGGGGGGGAGGGGAGAGGTGGTGGGAGAGAGAAGTTGTCACAGAAGCCTTCTATGTCTCTCATTCTCAACTGTGAGTCTACAGTCATTGGTGCCACAGGAAAAGAAGCTTCATTGGCCTTTGTTGTCAGCGGGAACATGGATCATGTAGAGACATGACCTTTTGTGGTAACACTGGCTATGCACATCAATCCTCAACACCCCCCCCCTAACCCCCCCCCCCCCCCCTCCGGCACAGCAAGGTCATGGATTCTGGCATGGTGCTTAATAGCCACATGGGCCATGAGCACTAATAATATGACCTCAGGCCACAACATAGAACACTGACATACCGTGGCTTTCCCAGGTAATATGGCCCATAGAAATCAACACAGTCCCTGGCTGTATTGTCAACCTGGCCCTTTGAGGAAATACAGATCATCCACATCAAATCTTACACCATTCACTAAAGACTTCCGTGGACTAATAAACTTTTTAATTAGAGCTATACACCTGAAATTCGAGCCCTCAAGAGGGGCTGAGACAGGAACACAGCCAGTTCCAGGCCAACCTACCCTTGATACTGAAATGTGTCTGACAGTAAGTTTTTAAGAATAGGGAAAGTAACTCAGTGGTAAATTGCTTATCAGGATCTGCAAGGGCTGAGCTCAAGGCCTGGCTTTAATTCCTTCAACCTCCACCTCATAAAAATATTTCATGGTCAAAAAGGAAGGTCTGAAGAATAGAATTCTTCTTAGAGGAAGAATTTTAAAGAGTCAGACAAAGGTTTTAGGGAATTATTTGAATTCCTCAGCAAACAGCACTAAGACAGTGATTCTTCTCTGCATGGGGGTCACAACTCCTTTGGGAGTAGAATGACCCTTTTAAAGAGGATTTTGTGAATGGGAGGATTTCCATGAACGCATTTGGAGCATGTTTCTTATTGGTTTATAGGATTTTTTGTAAATAAATTTTCTATCACACAACTTTACTGAACATTTAGATCATTTTAGGTGGCTTCTAGTGGACTCTCTGACATTTTATGTGCTATATATCATCTATTAATAGAGATAATTTGAATTCATATTTCCCTATTTGTATTTCTTTAATTTCCTTCTCTGGTCTTATTGTCATAGCTAGTGCTTCAAGCATTACATTAAAAACTAGTTGGGATAGTGAACATCCCTGACCCATTTGGGTTTTGACAAAACTGCTTTGTTTGTTTTGTTTTTTTTTCCTATTTAGATTGATGTTAGCTGTGAGATTTTCATGTATACCCTTTATTATGTTGAATTATGAATATAGATGCCAGTCCTAGTCTCTGTCTAAGGCTTTTATTATGAAGCCAGATTGGATGTTCTCAATTTTCTTTTCTTTAGATGATCATGTAATTTTTGTCTTTAAGTCCGTTTAATTGGTTATTTGCATTTACTGACACATACATAACACTCTTTGCTTATCCAGGATACCGTCAGCAGATGGAGACCATTTCAGAAATCCACAACTGTTCAGAGAGAACAATTAACTGTAGGAGAGCCTATTCCAAACTGATCCATTTACAATTAATCCCCTAGAACTATGGCTCAAGAAACATCATGGAAGAGTGGACAGGTTGTAATAATCAGGGTACCAAGAAGTCTACTGGGAGACATTGTCTTCTATATATGATGTGGAATGGCGCCTATTAAATCTTAACAATATAGTCACATAAACAAGACCTGCACAATGGAAACATCAATCAACCCTCCAATATGGATTAGTACAACTTCACAGAGCTTCACCTCTAACGGAAGAACTACAGGAGATATATGGCTGCCATGAGAAGGAGAATACGTATTCTGCAAGAACAAGCCCCTCATAGATTATCCAAACCCAGCCAATCACTTCTAAGCACATAAACATATTAGTAATTCTAAATGAACTCAGCAGGTTGTGTGTGTGTGTGTGTGTGTGTGTGTGTGTGTGTGTGTGAATAATAATTAGAAAAGCAGATCCTGAAGTTGGGAGGAATTGAGGCTGATACTAGAGTAATTCCAGTGGTGAGAATAGGATGTATAAATGATGTAAAAACTATTGTATGAAATTCTTGAAAGGTAATACTGAAATAAATGTTTTAAAGAAAGGCCTGTGTACAGACAACAGAAACTCTGATAGTAATGGTGAATACCTATGCAGCAGAGTTAACAGCACAAGTTCACTAAAGAAGTTTACAAGATTACAAAAGTTCACATACTCTTTAAGGAAAAGATGGATGATGAATGAGGAGAAATTAGCATTGTAGTTAATAAAACAGACAAAACAAAAAGATCTCTAATGGATACCAATAACATTTGCTGTCATCTTGGAAACATAATGTTAATTATTTTTTTGTCATTTTCCCATACATTTTTCATACTTTAATCCACTTTGTAAGATTAATCATTTGTATAATATGAAAGTTGGAATGTGTTACTCAAACATATCAGAGACAAGTACAAAGAGGAAAGTGCTGAGAAAAAATAGAATGTGGTACCAAACATGGGGAAAAGAACAGGGAGGCATTAATAACAGATGATTGTTCCAATTCAAAAGGTAAGTGAAAATTAAATTACCCCGAAAGTAAAACAAAGAGTCTCTAATTGGACTGAAATTATTTGTTGTGTGCATGAGTCATACTGTAATTAGTTTTGTGAATATGAAATAGAAAAATTTTGCTTTATGATTTCAGAACAAGCAGTGCACTCATAGCCCAGCACTAATAATGGAAAGAAAGTTATGGAGCAAAGGTAGCCAAGCTCTGCCATTGCAGCTGGGGGTGGCCTTGAACTTACTACCTTCTTGCCTCAATCTCTAGAATAACCTGGTGTGAGAGACCAGGTTCAATCCTAGCACTGCATATTTTTATAATCATGGTGTTCAATTTCTGCTTTGACTCAGAGAATACATGTTCTCTTATCGCCAGGTCTTTGTTGTTGTTTGTGTTGTTGTTTTTGTCTTTTTTGTTTTACAAGCACCATATCCCCTGTATCTGACTTAAATAAATATTTAAGTAGCCCTATAACTATAGATATTTAACTACCTTGTAACTATTCCTTTGTATTTTTCTAAAACATGCTAGGTCTTCATGTTTAGTGTAGTGGTTTCAATGAAAATTCCCTCCCCCATAGGGTCATGTATTAGAGTACTTGGTTCCCAGTTGGTGGGACTGTTTGGAATTTACAAGGTATGGCTTTATTGGAGGAGGCATGCCACTACAGGTAGACTCTGAGGTATCAAAGGCCCATGCCAATCCTAATTGCCTACTTGCTTCATGCTTGTAGATCAAGATGGAAACTCTCAGCTACTATTCCAGACTCATACCTACTTGCCTGCTGTCACGCTTCACACCATGATGATCATGGATTCTGGAGCTGTGAACTCCAAATCAAACACATTCTTTTATAAGTTGCGTTGGTCATGTTGTCTCATCACAGCAATAGAACAGTAACCAAGACACTGGAGAATTAATTACCAATCAGATGGAGACTCTTGGCTAACATTATATATATATG
Organism: Lophiomys imhausi; assembly: GCA_907164525.1. Taxonomy (NCBI): domain Eukaryota; kingdom Metazoa; phylum Chordata; class Mammalia; order Rodentia; family Muridae; genus Lophiomys; species Lophiomys imhausi. The sequence continues at coordinate 5,128,041 of CAJQZJ010031819.1, forward strand.
CTCTCTAATGTATAGAATCATAATATAAAGGACTTTCAAAAAGGGCAAAATTCAAAGTTTGGGCCATGGAATCTACGAAAAACATCTTCACTCAGCTAGTTATTGCCTGGGACTTTAGCTAAGTTGTCTCTCAGTGCCCATAAATGCACATGGTATTTACACATGTGCTGAGTTTTTACTAGCCTGGAAGTCTGAGATGTGCTACTTTTTGCAACGTGAACCAGGATTGTACAGGGTATAGCATCCTTGCTAATACAACTGAAACTGCATCATCTCTAGCAACCCAGGAAAAATAAGGCTATCATCTGTCTAATTTTGGTATGAGAAATGAGTCCTAGCCTCACAGATTCAGGTGAAGAAACACCTATTCACTTCTCTTATAAGTGAAATAATTTGTATCATTAAAAGGTATAGTTCATTGCCCTTAAAGTGTACAGACTCTTTCCTTAAATATGCTTCTAAAAATGCCCCCAAATGATGTAAAATAGCTATGTTTTCAGAATTATTTATTGAAAACATCTTTCTTCTCCTGAAAACTCCCTCATTTGATAACCAGAATATGAAGAGGGTGGCTAATGGTGCAATATACTTATTTAACTTTATACTTGCGAGTGAGGGAAGGAAGGGCTTATGTCTTGCTCCTAATCAACACTGTAAGGACAAAATGAAGGGATTTTTAGATACAATTAAGGACCTCTTTCATCTTTTTTTAAAAGGTAAATCAAAGGGGATATTATCCTAGGTAATCTTGGCATAGCTGTAGCCATCCAATAAAAGAGTCTTGAGGTCAGAATAATTTCCATCTTGCTTTATAAGCTCCATAGATGTCATGAAATTAGTTCAGCTCACCACTTGGGTGTACTTAGAAGCAGGTTTACCTCAGTCTCCATATGAGAAAAACAGCCATAATGAAACCTGACATCAAGCCATATGAAATAAGTAAAGAACCCTGCCAAGTAGTGTCTAGACACCTGACCCAAGGACTGCTGAGATAATCATTATTTGTTGTTCTGAGTCACTTGAGAAAATTTGCTGGAGTAAAACAATCTACTGTGATGACTTCAGTGGCTCCCAATCACAGCTTATTTCATACTTTCTACAGGAAATGGAGACCATTACATGAAAGTTACCTTTTCATTCCCGCCCCCTACCCCCAGTGCAAGAAAATCAGAGCAGGGAAGCAGGTGTGCAGAAATTATCCCATTGTTTGGGGGAGTACTTTTTAATTAATTAAATTAAGTTAATCATTTCATCCTGCCCTTTTCTCTCTTCAAACAATCCCAGATAGCCCTCCTTGTTATATTTCAATTCCTGAACCCTACAGGAAAAAAAAAAACTATAAGCAAACAGGGAATGTGAGACTATCAGAAATGGTCTTCCCCAGGGAAGAGCACACCAAATGCTGATCTAATATAAAATTGCCAGCACTGAAGATATGCATACAAGGAATGTTATTCAGATTAAGAAGGTTTTAGCTAAGTATTTAGGAACACACACATATTTATACACACACTCATTGTATGCATGTATGTATGTAACAATAATGAAAGTGTTTTGACTTGAACTTTTCTCAGTGTTCAAATTACAAAGACTACTGGGATGCAAAGCCATTGATAAAGAGGTAAGCTCAGAAGAAACTGGGACACCATGCAATACCACAGAGACAAACATTAGAATTCTGCTTCTATCAATGTAGACATCTTCGGTCAACAGCTACATTTCCTGCTTATTCTGTGTATTTACAGAAATGAAAAGAGATTTTTCTGTTCTATAAAACATCTTTCTTATTGGGGAAGTGTGTGATAGAGAATGTCACTATAGCTTTTATGTTCTTCTTTGGGAGTTATGTAAGAAGAGAGAAGTCATGCTGAAGAAATGGATCTCAGAAAAAGAAAATGGATGATAGATACAATCACTCACTTGATACATAGAAGTCATCAGATGAATATGTAAAGTAGACAAAATTAATTCAAGAAAATAGACTATGAAATGGAAAATCTTACCAGACAATGGAAGTCATCAAAATCAAATATGAATTAAATATAAAGCTTAATCATTGACTATAGGAGTCCAATAGTAGGGTTATATTGAATGATGACTAGCAAAAGCCAGTACTGTCAGACAGGTAAGTGTGTGGTATTTGCAAAGTGGCTGTTTCAAAGTGAACAATTGTGCTTTTTTTAATTATTCAATTTTATATTAATTGCAAATTAAAGGATACTAATTAATTTCTTCTGTTTTCTATTTACATGAGCAGTAAATGACAGGGTCCTGGCAGTCACTTCTGCCTCCACAGCTATTAGAACTTCTAACAGCTGTACAACCAGTCCCAGCATGCACAGCTGCTGTCAGTATATGGTTCCCAAGTCCCTGTCCTGCTTAGAAGATGGTGTTCCACATCCTTTCTCTCCATTCTTCAACTTTGGCCTTCTTTCTGCCCCCTCTTCCTTAATGTTCCCTGAGCTTTAAAAGGAATGGCACAAGTTATTTTTCTCAGGGCAGAGCCCTTAGCCCTTTATTCTCAGCATCTTATGCAGCTATGAGTCTCTGCCTTTATCTTTGTTCACTACAATGAAAAACTTCTCTTTCCTGGGCTGAGAGCAGTCTTTGTCTGAGAACCTAAACAGAAAATTTGAGTTGATTTGATGCTATGTCAATTCACCTAATTGTAGGGATAGCTTTTTCTGAAAATACCTGTTAACCTTGGAAACCAAAGGTTTCTAGACCTTGCAGCCAAGTTAATAATGTTCCTAGAGATGAAGTGCTCAGTTTCCCTGTTGTCTGTTCAGGCTCCAAAGAATAACCTGTCTTTAAGAAAACATTGTAACTAACATTACTATGCCGTGCATTTCCCATGTAATCAGCTTTTACAACCTATGTGAACTACAAAGCTTTAGTATTACACTACGTACTCTTCTATGCCCCTTAACAAGAACAATGTGTGTGTGTTGTTGTTGTTGATGATGTTGATGTTCTAGTAACATGCTGAAAGCATCTAACAGATTGAAAACAACCTTAAAGAAAACAAGTATTCACCATAAATATTGGAAACAACATATGGACATCGGTTGAAAAATTGTGTGTGGTTTTGAACACTATTCTAGGTTAGTTGTTCCCTTGTAAAAGTGTTAAAATTTGTATAAAATATTTTATACCATAATTTCTGTGCATTTCACTAAATATGGGACTAATCTGCTTTTGGGAAAGACAGATATCAGACACCCACAGCAGACAAATGACAAACAGGCCACAGACCATGGACAATAGCCTGAAGACACAAGGAGAGAAGTGGGGAATTCATATCTGGGCTGGATCTTGGTCTAAACTATCTCAGGAGGAAGACTTGTTTTCATTTTTTAATGTAGTACTGCCTCTCTGAGCAGCTATCTTGGTTTTAGCCCAAGGCCTAAGAGTCTTAAGATCACTCCAGTCATGGGTTTTGTCTATTTACCTTTTAGAAATATTTAAAGCACTCTTATTTGCTCACTCCCTCTCCTTCTCCCAGTAACTGTCACTGTCCTCCTATTCTCCCTTCCTTTCCTGGGATTTTACTGAAAGTCTTATCCATGCTCAAAACATAATCTACTACTAAAACACACTTCTATTTGGCATGATTATTTAGAGGGGAAAATTATGGAAACACTATAATGATGAATGCAGAAAGAAATAAATAGAAAATAGATAAAAGTGTAACATAAATATGGAACAGAAAATAACTATGGAAATATGTATAATTCAATATCCCAGAAGGAGTGGGAAGAAATACTGTCAAAACTTAGTTTGATTGAATAATGGCTAAGAATTTCAAAACCTAATTTAAATAATTTATATAAAACTATATATCAAAAGTTATGATAGGCCTTGAAAAGAAAATAAATACCTGGGTACATCATCTTAAAAATTTTGATGATTAAATATAATGAAAATTCATAACAACATATGAACTTAAAATATTTTAAAAGAAACCAGAACAGGCCTAAGATTTGATTCTCATCAGAAACAACAAATACCAGAAACTTTAAGCCCCACATCTTACATAGCAACTTATTCTTGGGAAATCAAAATTAAATAATTTATAAGTGAATAGATGCCATGTGCATCTTTCTGAGACTGGGTTAGTTCACTCAGGATGAGCTTTTCTAGTTCCATCCATTTGGCTGCAAATTGCATGAATTCTTGTTTCTGATAGCTGAGTAGTATTCCATTGTGTAAATGTACCACAGTTTTGTTTTGTTTTGTTTTGTTTTTTCATCCATTCATTGGTTGAGGGACATCTGGGTTGTTTCCAGTTAGCCATATAGTACAGAATAACTATACTACAACTAACACACCCAAAGGAGCAGGAACATAGACTTTGTTACCTGTTAGTGAGACACTTTGCCCTAGTGGAGCTGCCATGTATGCCCCCAGTACATGAGGAAGCTCTTAGCCCTCATATGACTGCTGAACTTGGAGGCAGGGGAGACTGATATGTAGGGACACTCCACTCCAGAGGAGTAGGATAGGAGGGAAGGTGGGACAAGGAGGGATAAGGAGGGGTGGAAAGAGGACACTGTGATGGAGATGTAACTTGAAGTAATAAATAAACATAAATTTTAAATAAATAAATAAGAGGTACTATAAAAAATTAAATAATTTAAATTCAAAGATAATAAAACAAACATGTCTAGGCACACAACTAAGAAAACACTTCCCTGGACAAATTAAACTAAAACAAATGCCAAAATGGGCAGTTCACACTAGGAAATGACCCACAGAGCACCTAAGACTGTAGGCAGTAACAAAGGACAGTGGAAAAGCAAAGAAACAAACAACCAGAACAAAACTAAGAACAAATAAAAGTATTTGTTTTTATTTTAAGATTAAGTATTCTAAGTATTTAAAAGTATGTTCTTTAGTAATTTAATATGTATTTAAATTAGAAGGCGTGTAGACGTATGAAATGGTGGGCAGAAGTAGACTGCTCATCTGGAAGCATCTCTAAAAATGCCCCTCTCACTTTTACCAACTGCATTGCAATTTGTGTTCCAGGTGTGTTCAACATTTTGAAATTGTAGCCTGATATCTACACTTAAAACATTTATGCCTGAGAACTGTGTAAGTGGGTTAGAAATACATATTGTCAGAACAAGTAATGATATTTTAAGTAGGTTTGTGTGTTTGTGTTAGGCTGCATTGGTAAATATCGTGAGATTGGTGATGCACATTTGTCTTGGGGAAGGTAGCAGAAAATCATGGTCTTGGGTCTGACAAGGGCAGTTAGGATCTTTTGGAGGCATAAGTATGGATGTCCTCCTGGCACTGACCCTTAAGGATCCCTGCCTCAGAAAAACAAAGGCTATTCACCCCACAACCCAATGGCAACCATTGTTTCGCTTGTTTCCCTAATGGTTAATTTTTTAGATTGTTTTCACTTTTCATAAACAAACTACAGCATAGCTTTAAATTTTTTCTTATTTCTCATCTTTATATGGATGTATTTATAAGTGAAATCCCTCCAAAGGCTTCTTATATAGGATCACATAAAATTCATTTTATTTACTTTACTCCTAGATGCTGGTCTGTCTAGAAGCTGAGTTTGTTTCTTCACAGAAGAGGCTCATTGGAATAATGTCTTATCCTTAACTTTCATATTAGTGACTATTGATAATGGACATGAAGAGCAATCTGAAGAAGGAGTATGTTCTGAGTTTTGATTGAATATAGGATTGATGCTAGATATATTGCTTTGATGCCAGATTTTCTTAATAAATCCCTTTGCAATAGACATCTGGAAACCAGACACTGACACACCCATTGATGCACTATTCTCCCAAACTCTGAGGTTACTGTCTAATGCAGTTTAAATGAATCAGAATAATCTGCTCTTTTGGTTATATTAGATTTTGAGCTAGAAACTTTTTTATAAACTTAAATTTCCACTTCTAGGACTTTTAAAAATATGTATTGATGCTAAAAGAAACAAATTTCACATGTTCCAAAATATGCCTATACCAATGTAAATTCCTGACTGGCAGTAACATTCTTTAGACAAAACTTAATGATAGACTATTGCCATAGTCTAGACTCCTTTCAAGGAAAACATAATTTAATTGATTGTGGAATCCAAGAGGATCTTTGAATACACCAACAGATGTTTAAGTGGTAAAAGAAAAAAAAGTTTGGAATATTTTTAGATGTAATTAACACAGCACATGTTATAACTAATTTGTACCTTTAAAAATTGCTTACAGGAGTTTTCTTCTTTATAAACCATCTGACCTTGAAGAACACAGTTTCCAGGAAGTAGGCATAAACTCTTCTGCATCAATGTATATTTAATCTTCCTCTTCTCTATAAAAATTCTCTGTATCTGTTTTCTGCTTTGCAGATGAGTTGTTTGCAGAAATCGAGGTAACAGAAACATTTAGATATATTAGATAAGATACTTTTTAGATGATCACATAGTTAATATTCTGACCGAGTCTTTAGTATATTTGTAAAAAATATTAATTGATTTTGGAAATACTTTCCCTTTAAGAGCATATTTCATGTACTGCAGGCTGGCCCCCAACTCCTGATGTAGTAGTAGTTGACAATGAACTACTGTGTTTACCTCTGTTGAGCTGGAATTATAGGCATATGCCACACTGCTCAGCTTAGAAAAAATATAATTTTACAAATGAATATAGATTATTATTTTATGTATAACTTGTCACAGATATTCAAATTTAATTACTATCTTACCTTATAATAGGAGCAATTTGAAAAGTTGTAAATCAGCATTTTCTATGGTGATGTTTCAGTTATTAAGGTGCGCCTTAATAAATGCTATTGAAGATATCACTAAGTGAGATTAAAAGTGTATTAATATTCTAGGTATTAAGTGTTTACTAGCACTTTCAATGTCTGCTTATTAGCTTCTTCCTCTATAAATATTTGTGTACCTATTATGGATACAACACCACTCTAGTCTCTGTGAATTTAATTGAAAAAGATAGTCTATAACCTTGAAGATCGAACAACATAAGGTAGGCAAGAGATACAAAAGCTAAAGGAAATCGTGCAACAGCTTGGAAATATTGGGTACAAATGACAGGAGTATAAATCATAGATGTGAAAGTCAAAAGCCAATCTGAACTTGGAGGTCAGAGACAGATAGATGATATCAGGCAAGATAATTCTTGATAATTACAGATCAGTGCACATCAGGAATACAGACAAGTATACAGCTATTGGCACATTCCATAAAAAAAATAGTATGATCTGTGGTTGAGAGGTGAGAAACACAGTGTAATTCATATATATATACTCAAACAGGAGAAACCAGAACTAGTTATAACAACAAGAATGGTTAGGTGGGAAGAACAACAAAGGTATGAATGTATTTTTATTAAACATGTAAGCAATTTGGAGCCGCTGACATGTACTCAGTGGAAGACTCAAGTAGTAAATTTTGGATTACAGACATGCAGTTCTAAAAGGATAATGGAATAACCTACTTTCAAACTAGCATGACCAAAAATCAATGGAATATTTTCAGTAATGTAGAAAATAATAAAAATTATGACAGAAATTGAGAGGAAGAATGAGATTTGAGAACTACATAGCTACTGCAATTAGAGCTGAATGTTGCTTTGGTGATAAAAAAAAACAGGATGAGTCTTGCATTGACGTTATAGAGGGCAGGCAGAGTACATGAATAGATCTGACATGTTTTCGGCTGTACTCTAGATATAATACGTCTAGACAGTGATGTCTTCAGGTGAAAGCATCTCTTGCTGCTTCCACACATCAGAAAAATCACCATAGGAGCTCCTTAAAGTCACAACAGAGTTTCAGACCCTTAATGAAGGTACTTAGTGTTTCAGTATTCACCAACTATTTCCTTTGTCAAAACCCGGAAACTCGGATATATTTAAAACATATATTTAAATGTATCTGAAAATGTACAGTCTATTGTTAGATGTCCCTAGATATGTGACACCTTATGCTTAAGATGAGTGAATGTGAAACTAGCAAATGATTAATAATGTAGGAGGCTTATACCTTCAGCGCTTTCCACATTTAGAAGATTGTAGTCTAACTGTTATGTATGTCATATGTGATAGACATTAGACTGTGCACTGAGGGATGCTCTCCACGATTACAAGCAGTTGTTTAAGTTAAAACATGGAATTAGAGATTTCTTTCTAAATTAGAAATTATTTATATGCATATAATGGTTTTGTTCCTCACTTTGCTAGCACTCAATTTATCAGTAGCCATAAAATACCAACATTCGTGGGGAATGATTGTTCAACTGCTCAGTTGTCAGTAATGGTCCCTTGAATTTTTTTTAAATTAGTCTTTGTGTTTTCAGACAATGATCAATTTTTCAAGCTCTTATGTGATATGACATATGATTTCATGTCAGTAGAATCCATCACTGCTAGTGTTCAGTGCAACAGTTACATAGTTTCTTTATTTAGAGTTTCTCACTCTCATACTATATTTTTTGTGGAGCCCAAATAAAACTGTTCAGAATTGGATTTAGCCAAGATCTCAGCACCTTCTGTTCATGATAAGGATGTGATTCAATCTCTGGAATACTACATTTTACAAAAAAAAAAAGCTAGCTATTGGAGCTAGCTCTTGAGATATGAGCTTTTCTAATCTAGCTGTTGCCAATAACTGAGCAATTCAGAGTGTGCTCCAAGACATTTCTTCTAAAAATTATCTTTGAAGTTTAAAGAGGCTATAGAAATTTTGGATAGAAACTTCAGTTAATGAGTTCAAAACAGAAAAAAATATAACTAATTGATATGATTTATTCATTAAATTATTATAATTACTACTATCAAACAGAGGAACACATCATTACTTACCAGCTTAAAACAATTATATTGCTTTTGTGGAAAATAAGATTCAAACAATGTTAAAAAGTAGATAGCCTTGTCAGACAGTTACAAAAAAGAAAACACTTTGAACACATGTTATATATATATATATATATATATATATATATATATATATATATATATACACATACATACACACATATGTATGTATGTATGTATGTATGAATGATTGTTGGGCTAGTAAGATGGCTCAGAGGGTAAAGACAATTTCTGTCTAATACTTTGGATCTGAGTTTGATCCCTGAAAGACGTGTAAACCTGTAAAGAGAGCCTACTCCACAGTGTTGTCCTATGACCCTCATATGAGTACTGCGATATCTGAAATCCCATATATCTCTCTCTCTCTCTCTGTCTCTCTCTCTCTGGAAATGAAAAACAGTTTGGGAAAAGATCTCCACCAACCCTATATCCAACAGAGGGCTAATATCCAAAATTAATAAAGAACTCAAGAAATTAAACACCAAGAAACCAAATAATCCAATCAAAATGAGGAGCAGAGCTAAACCACGAATTCACAAAGGAGGAATCTCTAATGAATGAGAGACACTTGAAAAAATGTTCAACATCCTTAATCATCAGAGAAGTGCAACTCAAGATGACTCTGAGATTCCATCTCATATCTGTCAGAATGGCTAAGATCAAAATCTGAAATGACAGCACATGCTGGTGACGTTGTAGAGAAATAAAGTTTTTAATAAATATGTCATGCGAATATAGGCATAATTTTTATACATTAAAATTCTTGCCTTTTCAGGTAAATATTTAGATCAAGAAACTTAGGCAAGCATAAGCAGTTATATAAAACATCACAATCAAAATATAGAATATTCACATCCTTATATATCCTCCTTATTGAATTTTTACTCAATATCATGCTCCTCACTCTGAGTGTATGCCACCTGATCTTATTTCTATGGGTATCTTTTGTGGTTTTAGAAATTCCATATAAGTGCAATCATACATTATACCTGTTTTTTGTTTCTAAGTTTGTTTCAAAGTTCTTATATAATTACTGAATATATTGTGCCTGTCTGGAGTTCACTCCTTTCTAATGCTATCTAGAGTTACTCACTACAGATGCACCACAATTCCATTCTTTATCCACTTACCAGTTGATTGATTGGTTTTATTTTATTTTATTTTGTGTACCTGGGCTGATATGAATGAAATGGAAATAAATATTCTGAAAAGTCTTTTGTGTCAACATAAGCCTGCATATCCAGAGCACATCTTGAGGAAAAGGATCATTGCATCATAGGATTCAACTTTATAAAAATTTGTGAAGCTCTTTTCTGAATGGGCTCTTGCCCCTTGCTTTTTATTTCTATTTTTTGACCCTTACTCTTTATCTCAATCAAAAATTTACAGTGGTTTTCAGTTTTTGTTTAGCCTTCCCAGTAAATATTTGACTTTAATGGTTAATAGGTATTTCCCTGATAAGGTGCACCAAATCTCTTAAATGTTTGTCTCACTTATATATGTCAATTATCCAGTATTTGTTCATATCTTAAACTGTTGTTTGTATATTAGGTAGTTAAAATTACAATTACAGTAGTTATTTTTTTCATTATATTCTATGTTGTTCATAAGACACATATGTCTTATCAATATTCTGACTGAAGGTCAAACTATGTATTCCTAAGCCTTTTGAACAGTGTATAATTATACTTTGGATGAAACAATTTCTGTATGTGCTATGATTCATATATTTTTAAATTTCTCTTTGAAATCTTTTTTAAATTTATTTTTCATTTCTTCCAGTTACATCTCAATTACAATTCCCTCCCTACTCCCACCTCCAGTTCCACCCCCTTCCCCCTCAATCCCCCCATCCCCTTCCTTTTTTTTTAAGTTTAAGGTATATCTTTTCCCCCCAACAGCTCCCCACTTCAGTCCAACAAATGGCTCTTTCTCTTATAACAACAAATAAAATACAAAACAACAGGAAAATTAGGCCACAATCATGAGAGTTGTAGGGCTTAGCATACATTCCCAATGTCCAGTCCATATGTATTTGGCACCTGACTTTAACATTCTACTATCTAACCATCTCCATGAGTTTAAAGTTCTATATCCAACACAGCCTTCATTCTAACTTGCATCACAATTTTAAAAACATCTTAGATCCAGAACACCCTCTTAATTCCTTAACAACTCAAAATGTAACTATGAGACTCTAGCTATATTGTACCTAGGTAATGCTTAAAAATGAAATGTGAAGTTTTGACCTTCTGCTACCAACTATCATAAACTGTAGGATAAATAAGAAATGCAAACTAATAGTCATTCAAGCATGTCATTTTGTTAGGTACTAGGACAGTCTATCATAGTTATTTGCTAAGCTAATCAGAAATCAAGTTGCTAAGAGACAAATAACATTTGCTTATCCAAATATAAGAGATAGATAGGGGTCTTCAAAAACCTCAAGAGATCTGCAGAATGTGGCATTCAAAGATGTTTTCTTAATTTAAGATTTTTTTGATATCAAGAAATGTCAGCTCCTGACAGCACCCCGTATTCTACTCCAAGTAGAAGATGAGCATCAAAGAATATCCAATTGGAGATGGTTGAATTAGTGGCAAGCCTATCTCTTGGCATGAAAAATCCCTTGCTTCAACTGTAGACAGATGCTGTCCAAAAAGGACAAACTTGGAAGCAGGTAAGTCAACAGCCTAGCTCTGCCATGACTGGGTAGGCAAGTCCTTCATAAATCCTGTTTTACAATCAATGTCTGTCAGAGAAACAAGGCCAAATGGCTGAAGACTGATGCTGTAATGTATGGAGAGAAATTGGGAACTGTCCAGGCAGCCACTGGTATGTCATTTCTTAGTTTTGGACGCTGCTGGCCCTGCACTTCCTGTATAATCAGATATATTTATCCCTCTCAGGTCTCTGAGGTGGTGGAAGACCAGATACCTAGAGTCTCATATTTTTTAATGTTTATTTATTACTTCAGGTTACACCTCCATCACAGGCTTCTTTCCACACCTCCCAGTCCCATCCTCCCACCCTCTACACCCTATCCCTTCCATCCCACTCCTCTGGAGTGGAGTGTCCCTACATAACAGTCCCCCACCACAGTTCAGCAGTCATATGAGGGCCAAGAGCCTTTTCATACTCTGGGGACCTACAAAGCAGCACCACTAGGGCAAAGTGTCTCATTGACAGGAAACAAAGTCTATGTTCCTATTCCCTTTGGTGCATTGGTTGTAGTGTAATTATCCATTACTATATGGTTAAAATCTGATTATAAGTGAATAGTTGCCATGTGCATCTTTCTGAGTCTGAGTTAGCTCATTCAGGATGAGCTTCTCTAGTTCCATCCATTTGGCAGCAAATTGCATGATTTCACTGTTTCTAATAGTATTTCATTGTGTAGATGTACCGTAGTTTTTTAATCTGGAGAAATTTCACCTAACTCTACTTAGCAATCTTTCTTCTGCTGTCTTCTAGGAATTTAATAACTTAAATTTTAAGTTTATGTCTATAGCTTATTTGAAGTTATTTTGAATATGGAGAGAGAAATAACTCAATATTAGTGTACTGTATTTGAAACTCCAAAATTCTTCATGGATATTTGATTACAAAACTATCTTTTCTTCATTGACTGACTTTATTCCTGTCAAAAAATATCAAGTATATATGTTTGCATGTGTGTATGTCTATACTACCTCCTTATCCAATAACATGCAATTTCACAAATTCTCATACTTATACCTTAGTTATGTTTAGTCTTGGCATTAGAATAGGTTTTCTAAATTTATTTATTTATTAAATGTTATCCTGACATTAATGATAATTATCTTTTCCATATAATTTTTACATGAAACTTGTTTAATTTCAACTAAATCAAAGAGGAAGAAATGGGATTTTTATTGGAACATGGTTTGGGGGAATTGGAATTTATCCATTTTCCAGTCTTTGATAATGTATATCTCTACACTAATTCATGATTTTAAAATGAGAATTCCACCAGTGTTATTTAGTTTCAATCACAAAAATGTTAATATTTCCTCCTCATCTTTATCCTCAAATATGTGTAGTTTGGAAGCTATTATAAATGACATTAAAAATTTTACCCTTCTGTTTTGTATTACTAATAATTAAAAGACAATTAAATTAGCTATGCTGGCAAACATCTTTAATCCCAGAATTTGGAAGGCAGCTGATCTCTAGGAGTTCTAGGAGAGCCTAGTCTACATGGTGTTTTGGGATAGCTCTGACTATGTGGTAAGACCCTATCTTAAAAACACATTGCTCTCCCACCAGCATTGATTAAGGAGTCCTCTTTCCAAGCATCCTCTCCAACATTTGTTGACAAATACGTTAATAATAGCTATTCTGACTGGAGTGAGGCAGCATTTCAATGTTAATTTGCATTTCCCTAATGATTAGGGATTTTGGACATTTTAAAAAATGGTGACCATCCATGTTTTTCTTCTTTTGTAAATTACTTATTCATTCCATGAGCTAATTTACTGATTGGAAGTTCTATTTCCTTGGTATTTAACTTCTACAGTTCTTTGTAAATTCTGGATATTACTCCATCTGGTTATGAAAGGCTTTTTTTCTCTCTCATTTATCAGCTATCTGTTCTACTGATAATTGCCTTTGCTATGTAAAACTTTCTTTACTGCATGTAATTCTAACTGTTGGTATTTTGGACTAGATTCTGTGCTACTGAACTTCCATTGAGAAAAGTTTTACAGAACCCAATACCTTAAATAATAATCACCCAAATATCCACATGGAGCTGAATGCTAAATCCCATTTAAGGGATCCTCAGAATTAGTCTCTTTCCCCTTTTTGTTTGTCTACCATCAAATACTGCTACTCTGCTGATCTGGAACTATTTGGGTCTGATCAGGATTTCCAACCAGAACTTCAGATGCAGATTCTCAGTGCCAGTTTCCTTCCCCTTCTCATTCAGCCAGCCCAGCAGCCACTGGGCCATGTGGCTAGAACCATGTGGAGCTCAATTGTGAGTCCTATATGAGAGACACTATTGTGTCTTGTCTACTACCTCCTCAATCTGGAGCTGCTTGGAATTGAATGTGGAGTCCCAAGTAAAAATCCTGCCACCCTATTTACTGGTATCCCTTGGAATCTGAACGCTGAAATCCAATGTGACCTTAAACTGTAAAATCAGAGCACCATTCAGCTGTTGAGGAACCTGAAAGATTGAGGTAACAGCACATAGAGACAAAAATATCCTCTGAACAAAAGTGAGACCAGATAGCCCCAGTTCAAAAGTCATAAATTCCAGACACTTAGATCCCATTGCAAAAGTGTAACATGAACAACCAAGACAATATACTTCCTCCAGAAGCCAGAACTCCTGTTTAAAAATTCTATGAGCAAAGCAATTTAGCGGAAGTATAAGACAATGGCTTCAACATAGTAATTGTGAATATGTTCAGTGACCTTATCTTATAGAGGACAGAAAATTTGAAGCATCCTAAGGAACTACTTTAAACACCTGTATCGCACTACTGAACACCTTAGAGAAATGATTTCAAATGGGGGGAAAAATTAGAAGTCTTGTATTCAAAAAAGATCAGGGAATGATGATATATGGGAAAGTTCAGAAGGAGAAAGGGGAAGGAAGAATGTTATAATTACATTATAATTCAAAAATAAGATAAAAATAAAATTTAAAAAGAAAAGTGTTAATTTCTTGATACATATGCAACCTATAAAAGTTAAATTGAAATGAAAGAAACAATTTAAACAGACCCATGACCCGTAGTGAAATACATGGAACAATTATAAAAGTTGTACCACCAGCAACAACAACAAAAAAAAAGGGCCAGATGAGTTCATTGCAGAATACTGTCATACTGCCAAGTAAGAAATAATATAAATTCTCCTCAAATCATTATGCAAAATAGAAACTAAAGAAGCACTTTTAAATTCCCTTTAGCCACTTTTATTTATACCAAAACCACACAAAGACTTAACAAAAAGGAAGTTATTGACCAATATCCCTTATGAACATGAATAAAAAATTTCTCAATAAAACATAAACTGAATCCAAGGACACACCAAAAACATCATCCGCCATTGTCAAGTAGCTTCATTCCAGAGATGCAAGGATGGTTCAACATATATAAATCAATAAAGGTATTAACCACATAAACAGACTAAACAGTTAATCAACAGTTAATCATTTCACTTCATACTGAAAAGGCCTTCAACAACAACAAACATATCCAACACCACTTCATAAAAGTTCCAAAGACTAGAGATATGAGATATATACCTCAAAATAATAAAGACAATTTATTGCAAGACAACACCAACATAATTTTAAATGGAGAGACTCTAAGATCAGGAAAAAGGCAAGAATGCACACTCTCTCCATATTCTTCAATATAATGCTTGATTGACCAAATATGGATCAATAATAGGACAATTTGAGATCAGGGATGGAAATGGGAAAGTAAGAATTCAAAGTATCTTTATTTGTGTGTTAATCTTTCATTCTCCTACTTTACTAAAAGTATTTATCAGTTCTATAACTTTCCTGGTGGAGTTTTTAAAGGTCTTTTATGTAAAACACACAAAAATCAGTAGACTTCGTATATACAGACTGAGAAAAACATCAGGAAAATAAAAGCAGTCAAAAAATTAAATAATTTGGAATAATTCTGGCCAAGCAAGTGAAAGACTTGTTTAACAAAACCTTTAACACATTGAAGAAAAAAATTGAAGATGACATCATAGGATGGAAAGATATCTTGTGCTTATAAGTTGGTAAGGTTAATATTATGAAAATAGCCATCCTACCAAAGAGAGTCTACAGACTCAATGCAATCCTCATCAAAATTATGATCACAGAAATTGAAAAATCATCTTATACTTCATATATAACACACACATAAATCAAGATAACAAAAACAATTCCAAATAATAAAAGAACAATATCACCATCCCAGATTTCATGTTGCTCTACCGAACTATAGTAATAACCACAGTTTGGTTTTAGAATAAGAACAGACAGTTTAATCTATTGAACAAAATTAAAGACATGGATGGAACTCCATACATCAATAATTTATATTTGTTGGACTAAATAATATCTCCAAGATGTAACCTATTTGATCATAATGTCTGAATATCTTATTGCATTTCTGGATTTAGTGTGAACATATCTTGCTTAGTATTTGCCTCTGTATTTACCAAGGGAATTGATCTGTGGTTTTCTTTGATTGTTGTGTCATTACCTGGATTTACTGTCAGAATACTACTAAGAGTAATTGGGATTGAATCTTCTTGAAATATTTATAGAATTTGTCAGTGAAACCTGGTCCTAGGGAATTTAGAGGGGAAAATGTTGGGAACACATAGAACTGAACACTCCCTAAAAGGATCAGATGGACAAAATGGCTTGGGGAAGAAACAACCTCACCTGATAGAGTAAACCAACAACCTCCCAAAACTAAACTAGGAGAAAGAGAAGATACCAACAATCCAGGAAAACAGAACTTCACCTAAATAAATTTATTAGAAATAAGTAGGTATGGATACAATAATTATGGTGTACTTTAGTGACCCACTCTTACATTTAGAGTCTTCCAAACCAAATAAAGAACCTTCAGACTTAAACACCATGGATCAACAAGAATTAATAATTATGTACAAATATTTCAACCAACATATAGGGAACATGCTTTTTTCAGGAGCACATGAAACTTTCTCAAAAATTAATCATATAGATGATAATCATTAATCATCAGAGAAATGCAACTCAAGACGACTCTGAGATTCCATCTCATACCTGTCAGAATGGCTAAGATCAAAAACTCAAATGACAGCATGTGCTGGCGAGGTTGTGGAGTAAAGGGAACACTCCTCCATTGCTGGTTGTAGTGCAAGCTTGTACAACCACTATGGAAATCAGTCTGGCAATATCTTACAAAACTTGGAATAGTTCTACCTCAAGACCCAGCCATACCACTTCTGGGTATATATCCAAATGATTCCTCACCAAACCACAAGGATGTTTCCTCATCTATGTTCACAGAAGCCTTATTTGTAATAGCTAGAAGCTGGAAACAACCCAGATGTTCCTCAACTGAAGAATGGATAGAAAATCCTGTGGTACATCTATACAATGGAATACTACTCAGCCATCAGAAAAACGAAATCATGAAATTTGCAGCCAAATGGATGGAACCAGAGAAGCTCATCCTGAGTGAGCTAACCCAGACTCAGAAGAATGCACATGGCATCTATTCACTTATAATCGAATTTTAGCCACATATTACAGGATAACTATACTACAACCAATGCACCAAAAGGTACAGGAACATAGACTTTGTTACCTGTCAATGAGACACTTTGCCTTACTGGTGCTGCCTTGTGGGCCCCCAGTGTATGAGGCTGCTCTTAGCCTTCATATGACTGCTGAACTGTGGTGGGGGACTGTTATATAGGGACACTCCACTCCAGAGGAGTGGGATGGAAGGGTTAGGGGGTAGAGGGTTGGAGGGCAGGAATGGGAGGGCAGGAAAGAGGGTACTGTGATGGAGATGTAACCTGAAGTAATAAATAAATATTTTTAAAAAGTAAAGCTACTGAAAAAAAGGAAAAAGACAAATCTCAATAAATATCAAAGATTATATGTTTCTATTTCCTCTCCACTAACCTGGGAATTGACCTTTTTTACTTTCTATGTTTCTGAAGTTACTTTGGGATTTGTACTCACATCTGAAGATTTGAAGGTAGGAATTTCAGATGAGAAAGTACATTCAATGTTTCTGACATTGACCTTTCTGCATATGTGGTCAGTCCTAAAAAAATGTATCTAAGTAGCTGAGAAGATTGTTCCTTGTGCTTTTAATTTTATATATATATATGTATATATATATATATACATATATACACTTAACAACAGCTAATGAAAAAACAAGACCATAAATTTTAAAAAGATCAACGAGGGGTATATGGAAGGACCCAGATGTCCCTCAACCAAAGAATGGATTAAAAAACTGTGGTACAACTACACAATGGAATACTACTCAGCTATCAGAAAAAATGAAATTATGCAATTTGCAGCCAAATGAATGGAACTAGAGAAGCTCATCCTGAATGAGCTAACTTAGACTCAGAAGGATGCACATGGCATCTATTCACTTGTAGTCAGATTTTAGCTGTATAGTACAGGATATCTATACTACAAGCAATGCACCAAAGGGAACATGGATATAGACTCTTTTTTTCTCCCTGTCAATGAGACACTTTTCCCTAGTGGTACTGCCTTGTAGGCCCCCAGTGGATGAGGAGGCTGTTGGCCCTCATATGACTGCTGAACTGGGGCAGGGGACTGTTATGTAGGGACACTCCACTCCAGAGGAGTGGGGTGGAAAGGATGGGGGAAGAGGGTAGGAGGGCAGGACTGGGAGGGGTGGAAAGAGGACACTATGATGGAGATGTAACTTGAAGCAATAAATAAATAAATTTTAAAAGAGAGAGAAAGAAGTTATTTAATTATATTAGAATCCCAAAA
Source organism: Lophiomys imhausi (assembly GCA_907164525.1). Taxonomy (NCBI): domain Eukaryota; kingdom Metazoa; phylum Chordata; class Mammalia; order Rodentia; family Muridae; genus Lophiomys; species Lophiomys imhausi. Next base: position 5,146,431 of record CAJQZJ010031819.1, read on the forward strand.
GGTAACAGAAATATTTTTTAAAAATAGAAAATTTTTCATGTCTTGTTGGACAGTGATGGAATAAAGGTAAAATTCAACAGCAAGATAACCTACAAAAATACCTGGAAAATTAATAACACATATTTGTAGGAACAGTGTATCATCCGAGAAATAGTAATGGAAAATAACATCAAATAAAAATAAAAAGATTATTTAGAAAACATAACTATGCCCCAGAATTTTGGGACATAGTTAAGACAGTCTAAGAGAAAAGTTTATAATAAATAATTTTTTAAAATCTAAGACATTTCAACTGAACATCCTAATGATGCATTTCAAGGCTCTTGAGAAACAACCAGCTTATTCCAACCTCTTCTTTAAATACCAGGAGTAGCTGGCCAACATAAAAAACATTCCATGGTTTTCTTTCTATCTTTTCTTCCTTCCTTCCTTCCCTCCTTCCTTCCTTCCTTCCTTCCTTCCTTCCTTCCTTCTTTTTTCTTTTCTTGTCTCATTTTCTTTTGTTTTGGCATTTTTGTTCTATTATTTGTTTTTGTTTTGACTTTTTATTTTTTGAGATTATATATAATATACATACAAAAATATTTCATTTGCTTTCATCCTTACAAACTCTCCCACATAACCCTACAAACTCTTCTTCAAATTTATGGCTACTTCTGTTTTTTGTCTTAATTGTTGTTATATATAATATATACAAATATAACCTGTTTAGTACACATAATGCTTCATATATGTATCTTTTAGGGCTGACCATTTGACACTGGGCAATCAATTAATCTGCTTTTCCCTGGGGAAGACTATTTTTCTGGTTCTCAGCATTCCTTAGTTGCCCGTAGTTCTTTATGTAAGCTGAAAGAGTTTTTCCCTTTCTACCTTGGGATGTTTGTTAGTATTGTTCTGTTTTTTGAAAGACAGCATGAAGCTGAGGAAGGTATAGAGGATCTCAGAGGAGTTCAACATAAAAAAAAGTGATGAAAGATATTGTATGAAAAAAAGTAAAGTGGACAAACTTTAAAAAACAAGAAAGTACTGAGATGATAATAATAAATATTACAGAATAAATTAATAACATAAAGACTAAAAGCACAATAAATCAAATCAATAAGAGTGCTTTATTTAAAAACATGATTTGCAAACCCTTAAGGCAATCTAACAAAATGGAAGAGGTAGAACACACACAAATCAACAAAATTGGAGATCAAAAGTGTATCATTGCCACAGACTCCACCAAAATAGAGAAATTGCTAGAGAATGTTTTGAAAACTTATACACAATGATGGAGATCCTATAGGAAATACCAAAATTAAAGGTATACAATATAAATAGCCTAAACAGACCCACTGCAAGTAATGAAATAGAATGGAGTTATTTTATAATGCCAATAATACATTGTAATCATGTTATCCAAGAGTCAGGTTTGGGTAAATTAAGGATAATATTTGTTACTTTGGTTCCTCTCCCTCTGTTTAGATTAGAGTACTTGTTTCTGTATTGGTTCCTTGTGTGGAACTGCTGGAAATTTGCTATTTGTGAAAAGTATTTTTCTTACATATTGAATGAATTTATCTCTTTTCTCTGTCTGTCTCTCTCTCTTTCTCCTCTCTCTCTTGATCTCTCTCTCTCTTTATCTCTCCCTCCCTCTCTCTCTTTCTCCTCTCTCTCTTGATCTCTCTCTCTCTTTATCTCTCCCTCCCTCTATCGCTCTCTCCTCTCTCTCTCCCTTTATCTCTCTCCCTCTATCACTCTCTCTCCTCTCTCTCTTTATCTCTCTCTCCTTCTATCTCTCTCTTTCTCAATACATGAACATGTTGAATTATCATCTTCTGGACCCCATTGACCTTGATGGGAGAGGAATCACGTGTGAAAATTTCTCAAGTCAACTAAAAGACTTTAGACACTTATAGACTATCATCTTTCATCGTAGACATGGAAAATTTATCACTATTATGATTAGGACATGATTCATATGGTGTCGTATAAAACACATATTTTCTGTAACATAATTTGCATCACTGTTCTGACTCATATGTGCTTGGGAGTCTGGTAGATTAAACAGGCTGTCTAACTACATGGATTCTAAATTATAAAACAGCAAAGGTCTGATGATAGTAGCTAAGATCCAGTCACTATTCTCTGAGATGTGAGTGGGAAGAGGCACATAAGTTAATCAGAGCATGGGCCAAAAGAAGAACAAAGCACCAGCATTTTAGCTTCATTTTTAGTCTTTGGAAAAACAGGAAAAGTATATTACTGAATTTAGAGAAAACTCTGAAGTGGATTTTTGCTAGCATGATGGAGTAGGGGGAATCGGGTGATGAATATTATTGTCAAGAAATCAGGAAAAGAATATTCCTTTCTGTAGAGAGCTGCGATGTGCCGCGCCCTAAAGATGGCGCTGGTCTCCGCCTTCCACCAGCCCGACGGTGAGTGCTCTCTATGATAATAAGTTCATATTTGGCAAAGACCGCTGATCTGGCTTGCTTCCGCATACGTGGGCCTCTAAGATAGCACCACTTAGCTTTACTTGACTGGCTGTTCATTTTAGTATTTAGCCTGTGGGTTGGGTCTGCCCGGGCATTCGGAATTCAGAACACTGTTTTCAAGGGACCTGAATAAACTGCTGGAGAAGAGCTTTTGTGAGTTGCGTCATCCTTGCTGGTCGAGGGGGACGCGACAAGTGGTGGCCCGTACGGGGACCCAGAAAAGACTCAGAACTCCTGCAGTCAGGGGCAGCGCTGGTAAGTTCCTGGGATAAATCAGGACAATAAAGTTTCATGGAGATAGTGAACACAAAGTAAAGAATCACGGATAATAGCGAACATACGGTAAAGATTCGCAGAGATAGCGAACAAAAGGTACAGTGTCGCGGGGAAGCTGCGAACCGAAAGTAAAATTTTTAAACATGGGATTGTCTGAGTCACACCCAATTTTTCTGGCTCTTCAGGAGCTACTTTTAGCTAGGAATTTGAAGATTAAGAAGTCTACCCTAGAAAGATTTTTGAATGAATGCGATTCCATGGCTCCGTGGTTTGCGGTGTCCGGGAATCTTACGGTATCCTGCTGGGACAAATTAGGCAGGGACTTGGATTTTGCTTGGGAGCAAGGGACTCTGAAGCATGGAGTAAGACCGATTTGGAAAATGGTGAGGAGTTGTTTAGAAGATCAGAGATGTTGTAATGCAATCAAAGAGGGAGAGTCAGCCTTGGAAATGCTGCAAGGGGAAAGATTTGAGCAAGTAGACAGTGAAAAGGAAAGTAACAAAGGCGAAAGATTTGAGCAGGCAGACAGTGAAAAGGGAGGCAAAAAGAAAGTTCCTCTCTATCCCGATCTTAGAGATTTTAGAGATTTTAGAGATTTTGAGGACTCAGAGAGCACGGATTCTGAAGGAGAGCTACACGCTCTACTAGAACAGTTGGAGAGGACTGTTATTAGAAAAAAGGAAAAGAAAAAGGTAAAAGAAAAGGACATGTCGGCGGCAGTCGGTGTGTGTGGAGCCGTTGCTATAGCGCCTGACACATCGGCGGCAGTCGGAGTGGGTGGAGCTGTTGTTACAGCGCCTTCAGCCACGCTGGCGGCGGCTGGTAAAGCCGTTGCCATGGCGCCTTCAACTCCTCCCCAATATCCAGAAGCCACTCAGATAGATCAGCCTGTTCAGTCCCTGAAAGTAGGGAGATCTTTCTGCCCGGGGATGTGGACACAAGTAAGAACACAATAGAACATTATCCCACTGCACTTGCTGCTTTAGCCTTGAATGGTATCCAACAATGCTTGCAGTCTTTTGGAGTTGCTCCTGCCAGTATAATAGTGCCTTATTCCAGTTATCAAATTAAGATTTTGTGTGGCACTGTAGATGACTGGGCAATATTGCAATGTAGCTTTGAAGGAGTGATTGATAACCATTATCCTAAACATCCATTGCTATCATTTTTTAAGGATCACCCAGTGATATTCCCTAAGGTTACTTCAGCAGTACCACTTCAAGGGTCACCAAATGTATTTACTGATGGCTCAAACACAGGCTGTGGAGCCTATTTGATAGAAAGACAAGAGCCCGTGTTATGTCAATTTCAACTGGGCTTCCCCCCAAATAGTAGAGTTGAAAATAGTAATTGAGGTGTTTAAAAGATGTCAATTTGCATTCAATTTGATTTCAGATTCAGTCTATGTGGTCAACGCAGTGAAAGTATTAGAATTAGCAGGTCCTATTAAGAATAGTAGTACTGTATGTGCCTTATTACAAGAGTTACAAGTTTTAATCTGGCAGAGAAAAAGGTGTTTTTATATTCAACATATCAGAGCACATACAGGATTACCTGGACCATTAAGTGAGGGTAATGATAAAGTTGATCAATGGACCAGGATGGAATGCATTTTTTGGAACTCATTCCCAGACCAAGCCAGACAGTTTCACCAATTATTTCATGTAAATGCAAAAACTCTACAGCAAAAATTCCATTTGTCTAGAGCAGATGCTAGACAAGTAGTTTTGGACTGTCCTCAGTGTGTGATTCATCATCATCCTCCCAGTGTGGGAGTGAACCCTAGAGGGTTGATGCCACTCAAAATCTGGCAAATGGACGTTACCCACATTTCAGAATTTGGAACCTTAAAATATATTCATGTATCTGTGGATACCTGCTCAGGTATCATACATGCTACACCTATGAGTGGAGAAAAGGCTCGCGATGTCATAGGACATTGCTTAGAAGCCTGGGCTGCATGGGGAAAACCACAGCAGCTGAAAACGGACAATGGACCAGCCTATACGGCTCAGTCCTTTGTCTCCTTCTGTAACCAGATGGAGGTACAGCTTAATCATGGATTACCATACAATCCTCAAGGACAAGAAATTGTGGAGCGTGCTCATCGCACCTTGAAAGAATGCTTGCAAAAACAAAAAGGGGGAATAGGCCAAGGCCGTACCCCCAAGGAGAGAATATCTTTAGCCTTATTTACTTTAAATTTTTTCAATTTGGATGCTCAAGGCCGCTCAGCAGCGGACAGACATCAGGATTCCCATGGTTCACCTAAAAGCATGGTGAAGTGGAAGGATATTTTGACAGGCTCTTGGCGGGGGCCTGACCCCGTGCTAACATGGGCGAGAGGGTCTGTTTGTGTTTTTCCTCAGGATCAGCAAGATCCAGTGTGGGTGCCTGAATGCCTTGTGAGGAAGATTCATCATGAAGACCTTCCTAAGGATCCTGGTGATAGTAGCAGGATATAATAACTTTTAAGTTATTATTTATCACTTATTTATTTCTAAATTCACTTATAACAAACACCAACAATTTCTTAACTATTAATCCTATAAATTCCTACAACCCCTTTAACCTATCCACTAAACCTATTGATAATCATAACAACTACTTTCATACCCTTTTAGAATGATACAGTCTCTGGGGCAGGTCCTCAGTCATCAGGAAACCAGTCTCGAGGTTAGACTCTTTAACGCACTTAGCAGTCCTTTTTCTGGAATAGCTCAGACGCAGGTTCGTCAGGGTAAATTGGCTATCGAAGTCTCAATTTAAATAAGGCTTGAGGCTTTCTTCTCTCTGGGAGACCTCAGCGTCTGTAGGCCAACTTACTTCCTTCGTATCAGCAACTCTGCCGTTCTGCCTCAGTCTTTAAAGCTGGCCACAGTTCCGTTCAGGCCACTGTTCAGACAGGTCAAACCCCTCTAGGCAAAAGCTGAGCCACAGGGTTTAGTCCTTGGCCTTTTGCTGTCTTGCCGAGGCTTTCTCTGCTCACCAGCTTCCTTCTGCCTCAGGGAGATCTGGCCATTGGTCTACCAGAACTTTCTCCAGCAGGACTCTCGGAGCTCTCTCATATCGGGGGCCCTTAGCACGCACGCGCCTCTCTGGCGTCATCCACTTGTCCTTAAATAGGATCACTCCTTGTTCCACCTGCTTCAGCTTAATTTGGGCTCTGCCCACTTAGCAGTTGAAAGCAATGCCAGGTCATAAGTCTTTCCTTCTTTCACCTGGCTTCAACCTTGTTTTTCAGTCCAAAGAGACTCCCCTCATTTCACCTGACTTCTTCCATAAGCTGATAAGCTAATTGCTCACAGCAGTTGATCTTCATGCCCCGAATTAAGAGACTGTATCAGAAACCTATATATTCACTAAATCTAACTTATATTAACCTATCAGCCCCTTCAGAGTATGTCAGGAATGACCGAGCCGAGATGGGGGATCCTGTCGATATTCCCAAAGCCGATGCCGGTCAGACATGATGCAACTGTGTTTCCACGCTTATTTAGCAGTAATAGAAGCCTAGGCTTACCCTACCTTCCCTTTGATGATCAGAGAAGCCCTATAGAGGGTAATAGAAATGTCAGCTTGAAGGGTAGTCTGTGCTTTTTAATGAGCTTCAATAGGTCAGATGATACAAAATGCATTAAATTGTCTCAGCAGTCGGCAGATTTTTTATCACAACTGAGGTTTGGAGGTAGGAGTGGTGGTTTGTTTTCAGGCATTGGTTCTCGCCTTAAAGGATGGTGGCCCACACGAGTCTCTGACCGGGACCCCCCCAGACAGCCACGCTGGGCACCTTTTTGTAAAGGATCCACAGGAGAGGAAGGACCTTTTCCCTGGACTGGATGTCAGGAGCGCAGAGCAGTTTGGGTTCAACAAGATTATTTTTCCTTTAGCCCCATGATTAGTAATATAGTGAATAAGTCTTGTACAGGAATGCTTGATATATCTACTAGGGATCCTCAGCAGACTGCCACCAATCCTTTTGATTTGTGGCTTTTGTGTGGAGTAAATGGAAGTTGCATGGACTTGGGACCTGTCATTATGCTTGGGGGAGGAATTTATCAAAGAGGTAATTTTTCCCTAGGGTCCGCTACCAGATTGGATTTTTCTAGCGGCAGTGGCTCTGGTACTTGGAATTCTTTATTTCATTCTTACCGCAACAAGAACTTTTCAGCTTCGCCAGTATGTCTCTGGCCTCCTTTTCTGTGGATTGTAAGTAATGGGAGTGCATCCTTGGGTGAAGAAAAGTTAGTATGCACTCCGGGCACATGTTTTTATGCCCTATGCTGGAATGCCACAGCCTTTCCTGTGGCTGTGGTGACTAGAATGCCTCGATATGTACCAGTTCCTGTAGAGGCCCCTAATACCATGATGCTATTCAGGTTTAAAAGAGATTTTGGCATCACTGCAGCTATTGTTACTGCTATCACTGTTGCTGCTGTGGGAGCTACTGCCTCAGCTATTGCCTTGTCTAGTTCTATACAGACTGCCAATGCCCTGAATAACATCTCAGCCACTGTGTCACAGGCATTGGATACTCAGACCTCTATGAATTCTCATCTCAAAGGAGGTCTTATTATAGTTAATCAACGCATAGATTTAATACAAGAACAGATTGATTCTCTTTGGCAATTAGCACAATTGGGGTGTGAGTGGAAATTGCAAGGTTTGTGTGTTACTTCCGTGCAGTATCAAAATTTTACAAAGGCTGCTAATTTGTCTAGACAATTGTCAAAGTTCCTCTTACAGGATTGGTCGGCTGAATTTGAAAATTTGATGAGAGAGCTGAGAGCGACAATCATCCACATCAACTCCACTTGGGTGGATCTGAGCCTGGCTACTGGTTTGACTTCCTGGATACAGACGGCTATGGATCATCTTAAGGAGTGGGCGGGCATAGGCTCTTTGGCGATACTAATGATACTAGCCTCTCTGGTTTGCCTATGGTGCGTCTATAAAATGAGAGCTACACAAAAGCGTAATGCAGCCATGATTATACAAGCCCTTGTCGCCATTGAGGCGGGCCAGTCCCCTCAGGCATGGCTTGCTGCCGTGAAGTAAATCTTCACTAAGCATAGTCCCTGCCCACTGAGGTATTCGTTCCACGGATATTAGGGTCTGGCAAGTCAATGACGGAGTAGACGGGTAAGTCTCAGCCACCTAAGACAGGGCAGTCCCGAGTGGGGAGGCTGACCCAGAGACGGGTAAGAGTTTGAGCACCGCCCTCCTACAGGCTCAGGCCCACCGTGAGATCCCCAGATAGGGGGATTACGAAGCCTTTCCAGGGACTTCTACCAACTTTAGAAAAAATAAAAAAGGGGGAACTGTAGAGAGCTGCGATGTGCCGCGCCCTAAAGATGGCGCTGGTCTCCGCCTTCCACCAGCCGATGGTGAGCGCTCTCTATGATAATAAGTTCATATTTGGCAAAGACCGCTGATCTGGCTTGCTTCCGCATATGTGGGCCTCTAAGATAGCACCACTTGGCTTTACTTGACTGGCTGTTCATTTTAGTATTTAGCCTGTGGGTTGGGTCTGCCCGGGCATTCGGAATTCAGAACACTGTTTTCAAGGGACCTGAATAAACTGCTGGAGAAGAGCTTTTGTGAGTTGCGTCATCCTTGCTGGTCGAGGGGGACGCGACACCTTTCTGCTTATATTGCCTGTGTTTTCCTTCTGACAAGGTTCATTGGCCATTCCTTAAGTATTTGTATCCTCATAATACTGAAATGCCTATTTTGTTTTGTTATATTTTTCAGACTTAATATTACTCATCTATTACATAGTTTCAATTACCTACAACTCAAAGCTTGGCTATGCATAGATAAGCAAAAATACATAAGACCATTTCCTTTTAATTTCCTTCTTCTCTTTCAGCCCTCAATGCCCTCCCATATACCCCTCCTTGCTCTTTTTAAAATCCATGGCCTCTTTTTTCATTAGCAGTGGTTAAGTGTACATGTATGTGTAATTAAAATACAAAGTACAATCTTCTCAGTCTGCATAGTGCTACTTAGTTACATATTTTTAGGGCTGACCCTAAGCAGAAAGGTCAAGGTCAGAATATTGCATATTTTCTCTCATCTGAGACTTCTAGCTGCAAATATTCAGTTTTGGTACAATGAGTTCCAACAAAAAACAATTGTCACAGTTTCAGAAAGTCAAATTTAATGAATCATAAACTTATATAATATTCTCTTTATACAAATACATATCTCTCGAATAGTCTGTATCTCAGTGAGTAACTCCACCATTCACAAGCTTTGAATATGGGGTAACTACCCTAGTCTTCCTTACCCTTCAAATTGCACTTCTAAATTCCAACCAGTGATTAGTCACATCCTGAATCTTTCTCTCCATACACTTCATACATTATATATTTTCAGTACTATTTACTGATTTATAATTATCAACTATAATTTTACTTCCATGAAGATTTAAAAACTGAAACCAGTCAATACAGAGAAGTCCCAAATTTATATTTTATAACAAACACCTGTGTAAAATAAAGGTACAATGATTAAAGTTACATGAGAGTTAGTTAGTAAAAGAAATCAAGTCTAATATTACTGATGTTTTAAAATAAAGTTATTTTCCCAAGTGCATTAGAGACTAAAGTGATTTCTGTTGAAAGCTTTCACTGACTTGATAGTAGTCTGTCTCCTATGGAAAGATTCTTGAGATCTGGAGAAAGTTGATTATTTCTTTAGCAGCCCATGATGGGGCTGCCTATTTTGTTTCTCAATAGCTGTGTTAATCCAATGTCTAGGACCCAATGTGGTTCATTTTTTTTTCAAAAGTCCTTAATGTTGGTGTGACACACAAGATTACTGGATTATTAGTTCAACTAGTCTGTTTAGTAATGGATTCTACAGTTCTGCAAGGTTGCTAGGCAAAATTAATACCGTAGGGCCAACTTTCTCAGGAGGGGCAATAGAGAGGGAAAACACATTCTCAGCTCCAATGGGACCGTAATTGACATCACTGAACCAAAGCCTACAACCTGTGGCCGCGAATAAGCATTTGTTTGTGTGTAGGATGCCTTAGGATGTACAGCAAAATTGGAACTTTCCTCAGATTATGAAAAACAGAAATTATTTTTAGTACTGTATTAAAAATGATTTTTGATAAAGGAAACAATCTTCTTTGTGTTTGCTAGTAGAACTTGTCATTTCATTCTGTAAGGATCATGTGTTCCTGTCTCTAAATTAAAAACTCCAGCAAACATGAATTTTCACCTAATTTTAGATAGGAGGTAATGCTACTTTAAGCTTTTGTGAGTATGTTCAATATTCTTGCCACATTGATTGTTTGGGATGGGAAGTCAAAGCAAATGTGACTGTTTGTCTGTATTTTATTGCTTCTGCTACTCATTGATTACTGCTTTCATTCTCTCAGAAGAATTAAAATGGAAAGAAGACAGAGTAGTGAACCCTTTTACGAACTTCCACTAATGTGCACACTGGTTTTGAGTTCTTCAGAATGCTGGATGTTTTCAGTGGTTCTTTTTCTCCTGGAACATTTTAATGGCTCTTCGAGGCATTCCTTTTTTTTTTTTTTTGGAGTTTATTTCTTTTTTTAAAAAATATTTATTTATTACTTCAGGTTACATCTCCATCACAGTGACATCTTTCCACCCCTCCCAGTTGTACCCTCCCACCCTCTACCCCCTATCCCTTCCATCCCACTCTTCTGGAGTGGAGTGTCCCTATATAACAGTCCCCCACCATAGTTCAGCAGTCATATGAGGGACAAGAGCCTCCTCATACACTGGGGGCCTACCAGGCAGCACCACTAGGGCAAATTGTTTCATTGACAGGACACAAAGTCTATGTTCATGTTCCCTTTGGTGCATTGGTTGTAGTATAGTTATTCTGTACTGTGTGGCTAAAATCCGATTATAAGTGAATAGATGCCATGTGCATCCTTCTGAGTCTGGGTTAACTCACTGAGGATGAGCTTCTCCAGTTCCATCCATTTGGCTGCAAATTACATGATTTCTCTGTTTCTGATGGCTGAGTAGTATTCTATTGTGTAGATGTACCACAGATTTTATCCATTCCTCGGTTGAGAGACATCTGGGTTGCTTCCAGTTTCTAGCTATTACAAATAAGGCTGCTGTGAATATAGATGAGGAAACATCCTGGTGGTTTGGTGAGGAATCATTTGGATGCACACCCTGAAGTGGTATGGCTGGGTTCTGAGGTAAAGCTATTCCAAGTTTTCTAAGATATCGCCAGACTGATTTCCATAGTGGTTGTACAAGTCCCATCAGCAATGGAGGAGTGTTCCCATTTCTCCACAACCTTGCCAGCATGTGCTGTCATTTGAGTTTTTGATCTTAGCCAGGTGTGAGATGCAATCTCAGAATCCTCTTGAGTTGCATTTCTTTGATGGTTAAGGATGCTGAGACTTCAAGAGTCTCTCAGCCATTAGGGATTCCTCCTTTGTGAATTCTCTGTTTAGCTCTGTTCACCATTTTTTGAGTGGATTATTTGGTTTCTTGGAATTTAATTTCTTGAGTTCTTTGTAAATTTTGGATGTTAACCCTCTGTCAGATGTGGGGTTGGTGAAGATCTTTTCCCAATATGTAAGTTGCCGTTTGGTTCGAATGACAGTGTCCTCTGCCTTAGAGAAACTTTTCAGCTTCACGAGGTCCCATTTATTGAAGCATTCTTGGGTTTTTTGCCACAGTTCTGCAGTGCCTCATTCCTCTTTGTTTCCAACAGCTCTTTGCTCCTTCTGTAATGAGGAACATATAAGGATTTGTTCTTGTTTATGTCTTTTAGACTCACCTGACAGCAACATTAGACAGGATTATATACAGCTTCTAAGTCTGCATTCTTTGTCCAACAGCCTCTAGATAAAGACATCAATTCCAACACAAATTAAATTTCCTGGAACTGCTACCAGAGTGGTTATCCCTTTTCTAGGTCTTAAGATATCCTGGGAAGATTTCATAACCCAGGATGTATTCATTTGATAATTTCTCTGACAATTCAAACACAGTTCACCAGGGACTAACAACAACTTAGTTATCCCGAATTTTTTTTTCTCCAACAATTATCACTGATGTCAATTGGATGAGGTCTGTAGGTACCAAATGTGTGTGGTGAAAACCCACAACCCAGCAGAGTTCTGACTTTGACCCACGCCTGGTCTTCTTTATTCAGTATATACCTGTGTTCCACTTGTCAATTAAGAGCCAAATTCTCTCCCTTCTCATTTTTCTTAACTCCATGATTTATGGTTCTTTTTGGAAAAACAGTGGTAAGTATTATTTCAAGACTAGGATTTTTCAAAATTATTACATGACTGAATTAAATATGGGTACTATTTCTTGACACTGTCTTTGCTCTGGAGTATCTTGTAAAAGAAAATATTCTTAGATGTATAAATAAGAAAGGTAAGAAAAACAGAAAAAATGTTCATATTTTAAGTCACCATTTCCTTTTTATCTCGTGCTGTATTTTTGCTTCTTTACAAAGAATTCCTTACTATACTAGAGATTTTTCTCTCCAAAAATATAGATGTGAGGCCACTTTGGAATTCTTCCTACCGGTATAGTAATCCCTATGTGCCTTACTGACATCAGGATTTACCACATACCACAGTGAACTTTCTCTTGATTCTTCAGATACAGAAAATAGAAGAGTAGACACATTAACATTTTTTTCTCATCAGGAAGTAGCAACAATCACTTTCTTTATCAGATAACATTTTTCTTTTAAGATGGGGCACATAATTTTCTAACTCCTCATTTAATTTAACCTCTTACTACATGTGTGGTTCCTAACAGAAAACTCATATCATCCTCTTCTTTACACTGCTTGTGACACATATGAACATGCCAACGATTCTGTGGCATGCACACTTTCCAGCTCTTCGTTTCCCAGGCTGGAATGACTCATACCTAAGGTGCCCAATGCTTAATCTTTGGCTCTCTTTCCTCTTTAATGGTACATGAGCAAGCACTCAAGACTTGATAGTACAAATTACATGAAATTTGGGAGGATAAAAGAATGAACAGTCAGTGATAAAACTGAAAGATGTTGCAACCATCTCATTGCATTTGCTTTGTGTTTTTAATCAAATTATTGTGAAATGTCTATATTTTGATATTTTAGAAACTTTATTACATTAACCCTAAATTACTTCCCTTTTAGACCTAAAACATTAGATTTCATTACATAACTACTATAATGCTGATACACTATCAAAATTAATAATCTGAAACTTTTAGAAAATCAATTTAAATCTTTCCAAGTTTTCTTCAAGATAAATTGTATATTTGCTTTGAATAAAATTTTAAAAATGTTTTAAACATGTGTTCAGTCTTCTCCTTTCTGCTCTTTGAATTTTAACGGAAACTGTATAAGGTATCACCAAGAAAATCCAGATTTGGGATTTATCTTTTCTCCTTCCAATAGCATATTTTAAATTGTTTTTTCTGTCTTCTTGTGCCATTTGAATAAAAAGCTGTAGATAAAAGTTTACTAGATTCATATATAATGTTCTTTGTGTTAATTTCAGAACTGGAACTGTGGACTTTATATTGTATAATAAGGTACAGTTGTTAGTTTTACAATAGTCCCACTTGACCACCAATTTGTCCTCCCTATTCTAGCTAACAATGATCAACTTCAGTACAAATATATTAAATGAAATGCTCCAGACTTAAATAAGTCACAGCATGCTAATAATATTTTTTTTTCTGAGAATCAGGATGAATCCCTTGCTAGTCTGCCTTGTTGTATATAGTAGGTGAGCCATTTTTTTCTCTAACATATCAATTTTGGGAACATTCCCCACTGTACTAACCTCTTAGTAATTGTCCGAGTTACTGTATCTACCATCACGTTGCAAGTTTGTATTTAAGAAATCCTAATTTTACTTAATAATGGCCACAAATTGAATTTATAGTGATGCTGGGGATTTAAATATACCAAAACGAAAGCCAAAGTTCTTTGTGAAGATGAAAAACTAAGTTGCTTCCTTTTATTTTTTATGAGTTGTTTCTTGAAATACATAAAATTGCACACCAAAACTGCTAAGTTCCATGAAAATATAACATTTATATCTGTGAAACTGGGAGGAAGAGAAATGTGTGTCTTTCTGTCACTCACACCTAGGTCTACAAAAGGCACAGTCACATAGTGGATAGTGAATTCATAGCTAAAATTGCAAAAGGCATTAAATTTGAGTTTGTTTGTACAGTAAAAACTCAATACAATATAGTACAGTACAACATAACACAATTCAATGCAATGCAATGCAGTACATTATTTCTGGCATTCACTGGGTCTTGTATGAGTCCCTATGTATTCAAGGGGCTACTGTACTGCTAGTTTTCTCAGACCCTTGCCATATTGTCTTTCCTGTTTCATTGTGCCACAAATCTGCAATATCATATAAATAATATGCATACCTATTTGTCTTTTTCCTTATTTTGGCCCTTCTTTTTTGAACTATTTGTTCTCAGTGGTCATCATCATGTATCCAGATAATTCATGAGTAGCGTCTTTGTAACAATCTTTATGTTATAGTATTTCTTCCTTGAATAAAAGGACAGCTTTGAAATGCTATCTAAGTTTGGAAGGGATGGCCAAATATAGCTTTAATTTTAGAATCAAGCAGGACAATGAGGGCAAACTACTATCAAAATAATACTACAGCTAGGGCATTTAAGGATGTTTCTTCCTAAAAGATATTTAATATTTTCTTTTCCATGGGAAGAAGGAGCACAAATTTCTGACATGAAAAATACAAACCACCAAAACTCAACACAGGTAATTACAAATTGTGCAGGGAAGTTATCTAAACTCCTCAGAAATTATATAAATAGAAAATTATTTATTCTCCTTTGGGATTTGCTGAGTCGATAATAACCTTCTCATTTCCTCCCTTCTTAATGAGAACTAGTAAAAATGCATTTTCTACCTTTAATAAGTATGTTCTTCTCCAGTTGAAACAAATTCTGATTATTTATTTGTCCCTGTTTATTCTTTTAGAGGCGCAAAGAAGCAACCATATGAATTAATTACCTTAGTTCCATTAGTAAGCCTCCATTGTTTTATGAGCAATAGCTAACATTTTAAAGTTTCCAAATGCCATGTTTGCAGCTGTAGAGCTGGGCCACAGCACACTTGATTCTAAAGCATGAAGCACTGAGTCTGGGTCCCTGTGTGCAAATAAGAGTGAACTGAGTCAGAAACCCCAGCTGTGGAATGGACATTGAGACAGGTAGAAATTCTTGGGGTCTCTCTGGTCAGTAGGCCAGTGAGTATAGTGGGAACAGGGACCTCCAAGTCTAATGAAAGACTGATAGAAAAAGTATGTTGGACAGCAACTGAGGAAGTCGCATGGTGTCAACTTCTGGCTTCCACACATGCACACATAGTTAAGCACACCTGAGCATGCACACACACAGTCACATGGACATAATATTATGTAAAGTTTACAACTGGAGAAAGTAATTAGAATAAGTGTAAAGATGCAAAGGGAGCAAACAGAAATTCTCTTAATTCTTATAACAAAACAGTAAACATCAATATATTTTAAATTTCACTATATATGGACTGGAGAGATGGCTCAGTGAATAAAAGTGCCTGCTGTGCTAGTCTAACCACCATAATTCAATCCAGGAAGGAAAGAATAGAGTCCTGCAATTTCTCCCCATCCTGGCATGCTCAGGCCCACACTAACATACATACCCTCCTCTCTGATAATAAATGATCTATTATAAACTTGTATTGATGTAGTGGACAGTGCTTACTATTTTTCTACTTTTTTTTCTTTTTTTTTAATAATTTATTTTTTATTTCTTCAAGTTACATCTCAATCACAATCCCCTCCCTGCTCCCCCCTCCAGTCCCCCCCTTCCCCCCTCCCCCCCCTCACCCCCCCCCTCCCCTTCCCCCCCTTTTTTTTTTTTTTTTTTTTTTTTTTAGTTTAAGGTATTTCCTTTTTCCCCCCCAACAGCTCTCCCTTTCAGTCCAAAAAATGGTTCTTTTTCTTATAACTATAAATGCAATACAAAACAACAGAAATAAATAGGCCATGATTATAAGAGTTATATGGCTTAGCATACATTCCAAATGTCCAGTCCATATGTATTTGGCACCTGACTTTAACATTATACTATCTAACCATCTCCATGTGTTTAAAGTTTTATATCTAACTCAGCTTTCATACTAACTTGCCTCATAATTTTAAAAATATCTTCTTAGATCCAGAACACCCTCTTGATTCCTAAACAACTCAAAATTTAACTATGAGACTCTAGCTATCTATTCTTCAACCACCTCAGAGACCTGAGAGGGATAAATATATCTGATTATATAGGAAGTGCAGGGCCTGCAGCTTCCAAAACTAAGAAATGACATACCACTGGCTGCCTGGACAGTTCCCATTTTCTCTCCATACATGTATACTGATCCAAAATTATTATTATATTTGGCTAAATTGGTATTGATCATTACATATTAATGCAAAATTAAGATTGTATAGGGCTACATCGGTATTGATCTTTGTATATTGATACAAAATTAAGATTATATTTGGCCACAATGGTATTGACCCTTGTATATTGATGTAAAATTAAGATCGTATTGGGCTACATCGGTATTGATCTTTGTATATTGATACAAAATTAAGATTATATTTGGCCACACTGGTATTGATCTTTGTATATTGATACAAAATTAAGGGTAACGCTTCTTAAAGGTATTGTTCCTAGTAATACTTAAAAATGAAATGTCAAGTTTGACCTCTTGCTACCAACCGACATAAACTGTTTAGAATAATTAAGAAACGGAAACTAATAGTCATGAAAACGTGTCATTTTGTTAGTTACTATGACAGTCTATCACAGTTATTTTGTAAGCTACTCAGAAATCAAGTTGCTAAGAGACAAGCAATATTTGCTTATCTAAATATAAGAGATAGATAGGGCATCTTCAAAAACCTCAAGAGATCTGCAGAATATGGCATTCAAAGATGTTTTCTTAACTTAAGATTTTTTTTTGATATCGAGACATGTCAGCTCCTGACAGCACCCCCTCCCCCATTCTACTCCAAGTAGAAGATGAGCATCGAAGAATCTCCAGTGGGAGATGATTGAATTGATGGTAAGCCGTTCTCTTGGCAAGAAAAACCCCTTGCTTCAACTGTAGACAGACTTCTGTCCAAAAAGGACAAAACTTGGAAGCAGATAAGTCGACAGCCTAGCTCTGCCAAGACAGGGTAGGTAAGTCCTTCATAATTCCTGCTCTGCAATCAATGTCTGTCAGAGAAATGGGGCTAAATGGCTGAAGATTGATGCTGTAATGTATTTTTCTACTTTTATTTGATGTCATAAGCAAAATTCTGGGTCATAAGTTGATAGCTGAAATATTAAATATAAAGAAAACTTACTACACAATGCCAGCAATGATTATTTGTAATGATTCTGTGAAATGCTAGGCTGACAACTTGATGAATTTTCAAATGTTTTTTGGAAGTTTTTAAGCCTACACCTTCAAAATCAAACTATCTAGCTGGAGATTGTAATTGCACATTATAGTAGAAAAAGTTTTGTTCCCAGAACAATCTTCTTTAAAAAAAACCTTAGATTCTCATTACAAAATTTTTCATCATGAAATTACTTTTGAAATAGTGAGTTGAACAAACTTCTCTCCCATTCATGTAATACAAATTTAAATATATTTCAAACTGTGTGGTATTACAAATAGAGTACATATGTAACAAGTTTGAAAGTAATTTGGGGCTGGGGCAATGGCTCAATTTCTAGGCAAACCTGAGGATCTAAATTAAATTCCTCAGAAGCCACCTAAAAAAGAAGAAGGCACATGGTAGTCCATGCTTGTAATCCCAGCACTCAGAGGTGAATCTTGGAGGATTCCTATGGCTTGCCAGTCATCCTAACTTCCAGGTAAGCCCCAAGAAAGGGATACATCCTGTTTCACAAAGCAAGATTGATAACTCTCAAAAAATGAAACCTCAGGGGCCTCTGTCCTTTACAAACACACACACACACATACACACACATGCACTCACACACACACCACACACACACCTCATGCCCACACACACCACATGCACACACACACACCACACATACCCCTGCACACACGTAGATAAATAGAGAATGAGAGAGTTTTTTGACTATATTCCTTCAGACTTTTATTTTCCACATGAATAGTATTTTTACGTTGCATATTAGAGGCTGCAACACAAGTAGAAACTGAATTTTGTTGGTGAGCTGAATTGTGTTCATTTTACTCTAATGACCATTTAAATTACTGTCAAGTTATGTAGTTCATTCAAAAATACTGATTTCGTACATTATGAGCGTAAGTCCACTTTGGTTTTGTCCTTTGTTCTAGGTAGATGTACTTGGATCTAGGACACGATCACTGTCGTTTTTGTGGTTTCTCTGAAATGAGAAATATTAACCACCTGCACCACCTTGGCAGTACCTAACCTTGCTGCTCTTTGCAGAAAAGCACAGGGCTGACATTGCTCCTTGCTACTTTGGGTTTCCAAGAGCTCTTGTCATGAAGACCTTGAGCCAGTCAAATCTCAGAAATAGGCCAAGAGTTTGAAAGATGACTCCATACATATTTATCAGTCTCATTTTTCTCAGAGATCCTCCAGTGTCTCCCCATTGATTCCACAGCCATCTGGCAGCATGGGACGCTGCTCTCAAATTCATCTATCCAATCCGACACAGAACTTTCAGAGCCAACTCTACTTGACACAGCCAACTCTACTTGACACAGCCAACTCTACTTGACACAGCCAACTCTACTTGACACAGCAACTAGTCAAAGCCTTTTCTGTAGTATAGCTCTTTGCATTCTTCAGAGAACAATTTAGGCATTGCCACTGAACAAAGCAATTACTGAATTTAAAATTATCCAAAATATTTTACATTTAAGTATTTATGTATTTATACATATATATTTATAAACTTATATATTATATATTGTTATAATTTATATAAATATGTATTTAATATGTATGTATAAATCCACATATGTATATAAATAAATAAGGCATCCTTATTAAGATAATTTGAAAATTAAGAAAAAGAAAAAAATGAATGCATGTATTTGCAAGATCCATTAATACTTGGCTGTGTTTTCTTCTAGAATGTTTCCATATCAACAGAACTTATAAACATGTAACAATAGTTATATATGTGTCAAAGAAGGCTACCTGCCTCTTTCATGGAGTAATACTACTAGTGAATTTGTACATTAAGAAATATATGGAGGATCAACAGAACCAACCAGTCTAGGCCCCTGGAGGCTTACAGAAACAATAACCAAAACAAAAAAAAAAAAAAAAGAAAAGAAAGAAAGGGAAAAAAGCATATATAAGATCTAGGTTCCCCTTACATATATAGATGATAGACAACTTGGCCTTCATACAGATCCCTTAGCAAGTGTGGGTGTGTGTGTGTCATGCATTATGGTGCCTGTTAGTGGAACACCTTATCCTAGCTGGGCTGCCATGTTGGGCTCCAGTGCAAAAGGAAGTTCTTAGCCTTCATGTGACTGATGCACTGAGGGGGCTTGACATGTGTGCCCCCCCTCACCCAAGTAGAAGGAGAGGAGAGAGAGGGTGAAGAAGTTGAGAGGTGGGAGCAGAGAGAAGGAGGAAGGGAGCTGTGATCAAGATGTAACTGGAATAAATAAATAGATAAAAATAAATGTTAAAAAGAAGTAAACTTTAAAATGGCTTTCATCTAGTTTACTCAAATATTCTTCATTCACATTGATTTTCTATAAATTTAACATTTTCATAATTTGCTGGTACAATTCTGTTTATAAATATATTATTACTATAGTTTCCATAGAAAGATTTCAAGAGGTATACTTTCTCCATAAATAGATTTAAACATATTTAGGACTAACGATACACATTGAGAGAAGTGTATATGAATATGCTCTATACTCACAATCTTACGTTGTTAGAAACAAACACGGGACAGAAACCAGTGAAGGATGGAGTGATCTGTTCTGGCTCACAGTTCATATATACAGTTCATATGTACAGTTCATATATACAGTTCATCACTGCCGTGAAGGTGTGGGATAGTAGTAGTTCAAGAGGAATATGGTCACAGCCTGGCTGACTAGAAAGAAAAGCCCAGACTGGAACCAAGAGTCGTTTTTAGCCTTTAAAATTGGTCCTCACCCTGCAATTTCCACTTTCCACTTTATAAGGCAAATTACGTTCAGTCCAACTTCACATATCCCCCAAAGTCTGCAGAAACCCAACACTATTCAAAATTTCAGTCTCTTTTGCAACTTGGAACAACTGCAGTGGTGAGAGAATCAAGTTCTATCCACTATACAGTGGCATTTAGTAAATAATTCTGTTCTAAATGGGATGAAAATCGGGGCAGCAAGGGAAGACCTGGCCAAATAACATCAAAACACAAAGCAAGAAAACCACCAAATCTTCTAGCTGTAGTCCTACCATCTGGAAATCCGGCAGGTGTGGTGAAGTCAATGTCTAGAAATCAGAAAGAGAAAACAAAACAAGACTGAACAAAAAACAGGAACAGTAGTCTTAAGCATTGATGAATGAGGCTAGTCAGAAACTACTGAAAGAACAAAGAGGAAGACTTGGGCTTTATCACACTCTAAGAGTACATCATGGTACTAACATGCCTCAGCTGTCATTGGGATTCTCAAGCAAAATCAAACATGTAAGAAAGAATGAGCTTTCTTCTATTCCTATTATTCCTAGGTCTGATCTTTTCATAGTCTTCCAAGTTTCCTAGCCATAAAATCTTTGACTTACAGTTCACTCTGCCTACAAAATATACAGGGGTAAAGATGGAATACTGATTAAGGGAATGCCCAACAAAGGACTATCATAGATAGAGATCCTCTCCTTGGGAGACAACCAACTTTGACACTATTAATTATACTCTGTTATTCTCGCAGATAGGAACCTAGCATAACTATCCTCTGAGAGCCCCCCCACCCCCAGCAGTGGGTCTGAACAGATGCTGAAACACAAAGTCAATCATTATGTGGAGCTTGGGGAGTCTTGTAGAAGAGTGGGAGGAAGAATAGAGAGATCCAGAGGGGACAAGATCTCTACAAAAAGACCAACAGGGTAAGCTAACATACTGAAGCACCAACCAAAAATCATGTATGGACTGGGCCCCTACACATATGCAGCTGATAGGCAGCTTGGTCCTTATGTAGATCCACCAGCAAGTGGTGGGGGTGCTGTCCCTGACATGAACTCTGTTGCCTGTTTGTGAATCACTTTACCCTAACTGGGCTGCCTTGTCTGTCCTCAGTGGAAGAGGATGTTCTTTGTCCTGATAGGACTTGATGAGCTGGGATGGGTTGATAAGGGGGTGCTCCCCTTTTCTGAGGAGAGGGGGAAGAGGAAAAGGGGAGAAAAGGTGTGAGGGTGAGACTGAATGGAGAGAAGGGAAGATACTGTGATCAGGATGTAAAATGAATAAATCAATCAATGAATTATTTAAAAAAAAACGGAAGAAATGAACCAGCTACAATCTGCAGTCACTGGTGAGGAACAATCAAAGCTACTCTCTCCCACCTGTTCTTGTCTGGTTAAATTCTGGGGTGAGATGAGACTGTTGCTCAACTGTGCTCCTTAGCTCACTTTCTCTGTGAGGGTGAGTGACATCCTTCCAGGACCCCACTTCTCATGACGTGCTTTCATCTTCTTAGTAGAACACTGAGAGTGAAATTCCCCCCAGGAGTTCAAACACAGGGGTGTTTCATTAAGTCCACATGCTGCTTGAATATATAGCTCGGTAAGAACGGAGCATGTGTGTCAAACGCTGCACTTGTATCCTTACCGCGTTGCCACTCTAGGCTGCCTCCGTTACCGGTGTCACTCTGCTTCCCGTGTTGTGCTTTCTTTCCCCTTCCTTCTTCATTGCTTCCTTCACGTTTTTTTTTTTTTTAATCTTTTAAACAAAATCATTAAATTAGGAAACAAGTGTTCGGGAATGCCAAGACCTCTTTAAATAGGGCCAAAATTCCCTTTCAAATGAAATTACAATACTAAAACTTACAGTGATTTATTTTTATGTAGAATTCTTTTTACAGATAGACTTTTTTATTGCTATGCTAACTAATGGTTTCTTTACTGGGTAGAGTTATCAAGTATGCTAAGATAACACTTCAGCATGGCATGTACCTTTGAAAGAATTTTAAATCCCGTAAGTGGGGTATGATTCCTTAAATTAATAACTGCAACAAGCAACTCTTCCCAGAACCAGGACGACTAAGAAATGGTAAAGAGATTCAAAGGATTTTTTTTTCTTTCTTCTTAGGAAATCACATGTGCCATTCAGTGGTGTCTGAAGTGAAGCTTTAAAACTGGATTAATTATGAAGGACTTGCCTACCCTGTCTTGGCAGAGCTAGGTTGTCAACTTACCTGCTTCCAAGTTTTGTTCTTTTTGGACAGCATTCTGTCTACAGTTGAAGCAAGGGGTTTTCCTTGCCAAGGGACAGGCTTGCCACTAATTCAACCATCTCACACTGGAGTTTCTTTGATGCTCATCTTCTACTTGGAGTAGAATAGGGGGTGCTGTCAGGAGCTGACATGTCTCGATATCGAAAAATCTTAAGTTAAGAAAACATCTTTGAATGCCATATTCTGCAGATCTCTTGAGGTTTTTGAAGATGCCCTATCTATCTCTCATATTTAGATAAGCAAATGTTGCTTGTCTCTTAGCAACTTGATTTCTGAGTAGCTTAGAAAATAACTGTGATAGACTGTAATAGTAACTAACAAAATGACATGCTTGGATGACTATTAGTTTGCATTTCTTAATTATCCTAAACAGTTTATGACTGTTGGTAGCAAAAGGCCAAAATTTCACATTTCATTTTTAAGCATTACTAGGTACAATACCTTTAAGAAGTGTTACCCTTAATTTTGCCTCAATATACAAAGATCAATACCAATGTGGCAAATATAATCTTAATTTTGTATCAATATACAAAGGTCAATACCTATGTAGCCCAATACAGTCTTAATTTTGCATCAATATACAATGGTTAATACCAATTTAGTCAAATATAATATTAATTTTGTATCAATATACAAAGGTATAAGAGCATATTCAATAATCTGTCCTTTTTTTCTTGATCTTTCCTATACTATGTCCATGTCCCATTTTTTCTCAAGTCTGTTCACTCCTACATAGGAGAGAAAGAAGGATACAGAAAAGAAAAAGAGAAGTCCCTGGGCCTAACCTCCAAAACCCATCTAACAAGACCATTTAACAGCTTGTAATCTCTTCCCCTAAATAACAAAATTTTCTATTATCCCTCAAATAACCAAAGAGGGGGAAAACACCCTCCCTACCTACTGGGGATGGGATGTCGCTCACTTAAAATGACTTCCTGCTGGTTTGGGATGTAGTAACCTGTTTGGGGCCCAAATAAGAATGGAAAACTGGTTAAAAATGTCAATAGAATCATTTGATGTTCAGTCCTTTTGTGCTCAGCTATTTAGATGTCCTAAGAAGTTCGCAGACAGAAGCTGATCTTCAGGGCTTTACTGAAGTTCTCGCTGGAGCAGTCTGTGGAGCTGAACCATCTTAGTGATTTTGAGTTGTTGTGGTGGTAGACTTTTGAGGAAACAGCTATTGAGGAAGTCTGCAAGGTTGGATTGTCTGGGCCACTCGTTTGCTTTGGTGTCTGATCTGTTTTCTGCTGAGGTTTCCATTGTTCAGTTGTCCTGGATTCCTTGAATGGATGCTTTAAATCTCCTGGATGTCTGTCAGAGAAACGGGGCCAAATGGCTGAAGATTGATGCTGTAGTGTATGGAGAGAAAATGGGAACTGTCCAGGCAGCCACTGGTATGTCATTTCTTAGTTTTGGAAGCTGCAGGCCCTGAACTTCCTATATAATCAGATATATTTATCCCTCTCAGGTCTCTGAAGTGGTTGAAGAATAGATAGCTAGAATCTCATAGTTAAATTTTGAGTTGTTTAGGAATAAAGAGGGTGTTCTAGATCTAAGAAGATGTTTTTAAAATTGTAATGCAGCTTAGTATGAAAGCTGAGTTAGATATAGAACTTTAAACTCATGGAGATGGTTAGATAGTAGAATGTTAAAGTCAGGTGCCAAATACATATGGACTGGACATTGGGAATGTATGCTAAGCTATATAACTCTCATAATTGTGGCCTATTTATTTCTGTTGTTTTGTACTGTATATTGTTATAAGAGAAAGAACCATTTGTTGGACTGATAGGGGGAGCTGTTGGGGGGAAAAAGATATACCTTAAACTAAAAAAAAAGGATAGAGGATGGGGGGTTGAGGGGGAAGAGGGTGGAAGGGTGGGACTGGAGGGGGGAGTAGGGAGGGGATTGTGATTGAAATGTAACTTGAAGAAATAAAAAATAAATTTAAAAAACTGGATTAATTGACTTTCAGGAATACAGAGAGTGCAAATAAAAATAGATAAGTAACTGCCTATGTTCATGGCATACATAGAGAACACATGTTGGCCAGTGGGAAAGAAACTAGAAACTAACAGTTGATACAAATGTGTGTAGAGTTTCTTTCTTTTTTTTTTAATGTAACAAAATTTTCTAAAATGGACTGTAGTTGTGATTCCCTAACTTTCTGATCACACTCAGGATTATCGGATCCCATAATTTGTGGGATTCAACTGTAGAATATGGAAATTGACAAATGTGCTTTTAGCAAATAAAATGGAGAGTACAAATTGAGTTTTGTGGAATCTGTAGTGCATGAAGATGAAGAATTATTATCATAATTGAAAGTGAAATGTATTTCTTTCTGATGTTCCTATTGAAACTAAGATAAGCTTAGTGTAAAAGCCATGCCACAGACAGACAACACTATTCCATACCATTTCTCTGCATCCTTTAACCCTTGGATTGTTTCTACTGCCTTTTCTCTGATGTTCCCAGAGCCTCACCCTGAGAGATGCTTTGATATATTCAAATCACTACTAATTTTTTGAAGTGTTCAACATTAACAGTCTTCAGAAGAATCGAAATTAAAACTACTTTGAGATTCTACAACACCCCAGTCAGAATATTATTATCAAAAAAAATAATAATGGGGCTGCAGTGCATGGCCTCAATGGAGGAGAATGTGCTCAGTCCTGATGTGACTAGAGGTGATGGGGTTGGGAAGTATGGGGTTTCCCTTTTTCTATGGAGAAGAAAAGGGATAGGAGGAAGAGGGTGGGAGGGTGGAGGGAAGGTGGAACCCAGAGGATGGGAGGTAATGGGCTAAGATCAGGATGTAAAATGAATAAATAAACTTAATTAACTTTAAAAATATCAAATGACAATAAAAGGGTGTGGGAAAAGAGGAAAACCTATTCACTGTTTATGGTAGTATAAACCGGCAAAGTCATTATAGAAATCAGTGTGGTAGTTTCAAAGAAAGAAAGAAATCAAAACCCCAAAATATGACTCAGATATACTACTTCTTAGAATACAGCCAAAGACTCTGCACCCTACTATAGAGATACTTGTTCAGCCATGTTCATGGTTGCTCTATTCACATTAGTCTCAGAATGGAATGGACCTAGATGTCCTTAAACAGATGAATAGATGGTAAAAATGTGCTTGCTGTATATAACACAGTTTTATTCAGGTGTAAAAAAATGAAAAATTCAGGTAAAAGAATAGAATTTTAAAAATATTATACTAAGAGAGGTAACTCGGGACCAGAAACATAGAAATTATTTTCTCTCATTTTTAAACCCTAACTTCATATCTTAGCATCTGTGTGTTTAAGCTATAATACCTATAAAAGGCAGGAAGCTAAATATACATTGGGGTCGGAGATGGCTCACGAGAGGGGCCATAGCAGAAAGGAATGATGTAAAAATAGAGAAAGTGAAAACTAGGAAGGGATTAAACATGAATAGGGTCAATGAGATATCTGGCAAGGTGATGATGAACAGAGAAAGGTTTAACCCAAATGAAAGAAAAGCAATATGTGAGTAAAAGCTATATGAAAACCTACAACTTTGAAAGCCACCTAAAAATATAAGAGCTAGAATTGCAATATCCTCCATGGTTCAGTGACGGCTGAAACCAAGAGCCAAACGTTATTAAACCAAACTCCCAGTGCGAGGTGTGGGATAGGTGCCACAGATCTCCAAAACAACACGGGCTCTTGTTATTATTCTTGGCTGCTTCCTAAAAGAAAATGGTGCACTCTTGCTGAAGACACCAGACACCTTGGCTGCAAGATATAGAGAAATCAACTGGAGCTGAGCTGGAAGATTCCTCCCTGCTGGCCAGTATTTATACCATAAAGTTCAGTGTAAGCTTCTGGGGAGGAAAAATGTCAACAGTCATAATTATCGAGCTGAGAGCCCCATGAACTACAATACCAGCTTTCCAGGCAAGAAGTTCCCACTGACACAACCGCGTCAAGACTGTGGAGCAGCCACGGATTCTGAGATTGGTTTTGAGGCACCCTATACATGAAGGGATCCATGGCTGGTAGCAGAAGTCTGATTTTTTAAATGTGGGTACGGAGGTCCTAGATCATGGGAGGATCTTACTGTTGTTTGTAAACTAAAGGGACATAGTACACAGCCCAAGCTGCCTTCTAAATACAGATGCTTGCCCACAGGTACTAATGAAAGATATCTGTATTGGTTAAGTCAGGGCAGGAAGAGAAGGAGAGAGGAATATATGGCCTCCTCTCTTGGCCTGTATCTTGGTCAAAAAGCTCGTTGTTTTTTGTTTTGTTTTGTTTTTTGGTTTTTGGTTTTTTGTTTTGTTTTTTTTTTGGTTTTTTTTTTTTTTTTTTTGCAGTAAGCAGCAGTTAATGCAGAGAC
Organism: Lophiomys imhausi; assembly: GCA_907164525.1. NCBI lineage: Eukaryota > Metazoa > Chordata > Mammalia > Rodentia > Muridae > Lophiomys > Lophiomys imhausi. The sequence continues at coordinate 5,173,045 of CAJQZJ010031819.1, forward strand.
TTGTAAAGGGTGAGAAAAAGTGACCGTGAGTGCTCAACCCCAAATGGGGGCGTCTATGTCTCCTTCCTCAAGGCTTTGAACATTGGTATACATTGTATTCAGATCCAATCCTTTAAGAGCATCTACAGATGTTTAGTTGAAGGTATGGTAATTTGTGATTGTTTTGCTGCTGACCTTCCAAGACTTTTAAGGCAAAACCCATTCAGATGAGTTACATAATTTCATTCAACTAAAATATGACAAAGATGTGATAGCTAAATTATTCTCTGGTGTGCTTATCTGCAGATGGTTCCTGAAGTTCTGGCCCATCATTTTAATACTAATTTTGAACTAGATGCTGTAGATAATTCCACATACTATTAAAGCCTCTTTAAAAGGAGACATTTACAGATGCCCACAAAGAGAATGCTCTATCTTTCACAGTTTTTAAAAGAGCTTAAATGGATGGTATCTTTTTAACATCAGTTGTTTACCAAATGTGCCTGTTCAGATGGCTGTGAAAGTTTTGCCTGCACCACTAATGTGCTACTTCCCAGAATATTTCTTTATTACCACTTCTTTGTTCTTGCCTTAGAATTGTTTCTGTACATGTCTGCTTTCAAATTATATTTACAGTTCCTTATGGGAAAACTTTTGTTGAATTATTTTTTTGTAGCTTAACAATGACTGTAATATAATAAGACCACAACAGAAATGCCAAAAGCTGTATTCTGCTTTCTATTCATATAGATAGATGAAACACAAACTAAAGGACACTAGATGGGAGCATAATTTTAAATGATAGATGATGCATACTCATTTAAGTCCAATCTGAGGCAATTTAACATACTTTATTAATAATTTATACTTTCCTCCTAAAAGTGATATCTAGCTACTTCTCAGATTTAGGACAGGGATTGATCTGACTGGCATGAGGACAAGTTTTTGCAGAGTTTGTTTGTTTTTTTCTAAGAGATTCATATGGTACTGACTAACAACCTTATCTTCTCAGATTTCTTCATTTTGGGATCCTCATAGTGTTGTGTGGCTCTACTCATTAACCTTCCTACTGATTTCAGTGAAACCAGTTGTCTTCTGTGAGCTGGATTGTTATCATTATTCTGGCCAAGTAAGGAAGGGTCAATGATCATGAATCTTTTGCCAATAATTTCCTGCAAAATTAAGGAAAATATCATGTATTAGTTAGGGTTTCTGCTGTTCTGATAAAACGCTGTGACTCGAGGCAACTTGGGGAGGAAAAGCTTTATTTTGACTTACACTTCCATATTATCAAAGGGCATCAAGGTAGGGACCTGAAGACATGGACCAAATCAGAAGCCATGGAGGAACATTGTTTGTTGGTTTGCTCCTCTTGCCTTCATCAGACTATTGTCTTATACCATCAAGGACCACCTACCCTCAATGGGCTGGACCCTCACACATTAATCACTAATCAAGAAAACTCCCACAGATTTGCCTACTAACAATCTGATGGAGATATCTTCTCAATTGAAGTTCTTCCCAAATAACTCTAGGTTTGGGTCAAGTTGACTGAAAATCAACTACAAGGACTGATATACAATTTAAATGACTTTATTATGATGTGATTTACATGTGAAATGATCTAATTTTAAGTTCATAGTTAGATAGATTTTGGTGCATATATTCATTCACATAACCTTCAATGCACCCAACATTTACACCACCCTCAAATACTTCTCTGGGCACTTTGTTGGTCATTTCTCCAATGTATTCTTTAGTTAGTGGCTGATGTCTTTCCTTTTGCTAATCACTAATTTTGTCTAGCCTAGTATATCACAGAAATGGAACCAAATAGCATAAACTGTTTAGAGAGTAGGTACTTTCTCTGAATACAAAATTTTATTGACTCATAACTCATTAAATTGATATTTTTTTCTGCACTTTATTGCCTTTGTCTCCAAAAAATGATTCTGTTCATGACTATCCAGGATGTGTTCACATGCTGATGCATACTGGAGCTATTGAGAATTGGTGCACTTGACATCTATAAAGTTGTAGCAAAATTCTTTCACACGTTGATTTTTTTTTTTTTGGTAGTTGTAGGTTTTAATTTCTTTGGGAGCAGCTATATAGTAATGAATAACAGAGTGCTGTGGTAAATGCACACATAACATATAAGAAGCTGCTGAATGATTCCCTCAAGTACAGATATTATTTATATCTCTACTATGAATGTAGAGAACTACCAATTGTTACATATTCATTTTAGCAGTTGGTGTTTTAAATGTTAATTTTAGCCATTCTTATTTCTGTTCAGTATTCTTTCATTCTAAGTTTAATTCAAATATGTCAGATGAATATAGTATGTTTTGATGGTTTTATATTAGATATTTATGTATCTTTCTTCTATCAAGAACGATTTGTGCATACTTTATTGGTTTTTATATTAATAAATTACAGCAATTAATGTGGATACAAAGCATATAGATATGTGTAATAGCAAACATACACACACATACACATATACACACACATATATATAAAAACAAATTGTTTTTTCCTATACTGTGTCTTGCATTTTTTGTTCTAATGACACCTATTTCAAAAATAGATTTTCTTTTTTTATGTTATTTGAACTTTTTCCCTTGAAGCTTTTTTTTCCTTTATTTTTTTATTTCTTCAAGTTACATCTCAATCGCAGTCCCCTCCTTATTCCTTCTCCAGTCCCACCCTCCCACCCTCAACCCCCCATCCTCTTCCCTTTTTTTTTTCTTTTAAGTTTAAGGTATATCTTATTTCCCCCTACAGTTTCCCCTTTCAGTCCAACAAATGGCTCTTTCTCTTATAATAATAAATACAATACAGTACAACAGAGGTAGTTAGGCCACAGTTATGAGGGTTATATGGCGTAACATACATTCCCAATGACCATTCCATATGTATTTGGTACCTGACTTTAACATTCTACTATCTAAACATCTCCATGAGTTTAAAGTTCTATATCTGACTCAACATTCATACTAACTGGCAACACAATTTTAAAAGTATCTTCTTAGATCTATAACATTCTCTTGACTCCTAAACAACTCAAAATTTAATTATGAGACTCTAGCTGTCTGTTCTTCAACCACCTCAGAGACCTGAGAGGGATAAATATATCTGATTTTATAGGAAGTACAGGGCCTGCAGCTTCCCAAACTAAGAAATGACATACCAGTGGCTGCCTGGACAGTTCCCATTTTTCTCTCCATATATTACAGCATCGATCTTCAGTCATTTGGCCCCATTTCTTTGACAGACATTGATTGTAGAGCAGGGGGTTATGAAGAACTTAACTACCCTGTCTTGGCAGAGCTAGGCTGTCGACTTACCTGCTTCCAGGTTTTGTCCTTTTTGGACAGTATTCTGTCTACAGTTGGAGCAAGGGGTTTTCCTACCAAGAGATAGGCTTGCGATTAATTCAATCATCTCCCACTGGAGATTCTTCGATGCTCATCTTCTACTTGGAGGAGAATAGGGGGTGCTGTCAGGAGTTGATATGTCTTGATATAAAAAAATCTAAAGTTACGAAAACATCTTTGAATGCCATATTCTGCAGATCTCTTGAGGTTTTTGAAGAGGCCCTATCTATCTCTTATATTAGGGTAAGCAGATGTTGCTTGTCTCTTAGCAGGTTTATTTCTGATTAGCTTAGCAAGTAACTATAATAGGCTGTCATAGTACCTAACAGAATGACCGGCTTCCATAACCATTAGTTTGCATTTCTTAATAACCCAAACAGCGTCCTGGAACACTTGCCGCCTGTGACTGTTGACCCCGAAATTAAAATACGTTCACGCCGTCCACCACCATCTTGGATCCCTCGATTTTCATTTTAATGTATACTTGCGATTTTTCCTTTAAAGTTTGTTCTCATATTCTATTTAGGATATTTTACATATTTTGTCTTTACTTATAATTGTTGTAACTTAAAATTATTCTATATTTTCTTCTTATTCTCAGAGCATGACCTATATTAGTTTATTTTGTGTTTTGTGTCAGATAGAGACAATGTTTTCTACTTCATGTTGATAAATGATTTGTTTGCTCAAGGATTCTTTCTTTTCTCATGGATTATTTTGTACTTGAAAAAATATATTAATATGGGTAATGATTTTAGGTCTGATGTTCTATTTTCTTGATCTCTGTGTTTGATGTAAATGAATACCAGCAGTATGTTTTGATTCCCGTAACTATGAAGTAAACACCAGAGTTAAACAATGGTAAGACTGTCAACTTAGGACATTATTTTTCTCTCAAAATCTTCATGGCTAATTAAGTTACTTGTTTCGGTGACAAAATCCTTTACAAAATAAATTGAGTGAGAAAGGATTTATTTTGGCTCACTGTTCGAGAGTAGAGTCCACCACTTAAGGAAGATCCTGTCCGTAAAGCAGGAGTAGGTAATGGCTCTCTTCATACCCAGTCAGGAAGCACAGGCAGTAATTCTGGCCTCAGCTTGCTTTCTCCAATGTATTAAATCCAGGACACCAGTCCACAGTTAAGGTGGGTCTCCTCATCTGAGTTACCATGATCTATATAATCCCCCGGGCGTACCTGGAGATTTGCATCCCACAGGGTTCTAAATGATATTTGCCACTTCCGTTACTACCTCAGTTCCTTCACTTTCTATATTCCTCTAAAACCAACTGATGCACTTTCACAAAGAAATCCCTCCCCTCCCTTCTCTGTCATCCTCCTTGCCCTCATTTCCGCTCACATTCATTCTCTCCCTTTTGCTCTCTTCCACTCCTGCTTTGTTCATCCTCTTGCTCTGGAAACGGGAATTTTCAGTCAAATAGACATTTATTTATTTCTAAGTAACAACTGTGCTGTGTTTTCTGCAGTGGCTACACTTTCACACTTTCCCCAGCAAGTTGCAAAATTCTAGTTTTTCCACATCCTTTCCAACATTTGTAATCTTTCATTCCTTTATTTTCTTTTGATAGATGACATCCTAATAATTTGGTATTTCATTTTGTTTCATGTTCTTGTTTTATGTTCATTTGCTTAAAGATTGGTGATTATTAGTGCATTTTCATATGCTTATTGGCCAGTAGCATGTCTTTTTTTCAAAAGATGTATGTTCAAGTTTTTTCCCACTCTTAATAAGATTATTTGGCCCTTATGTCCTATTGAATTGCAGGACATATATATATATGTGTGTGTGTCCTACATAATCTTTCCTAAATATAGTTCCTTCCATTTTGTACATTTAGCTATCTCTGCTTTATTTGCTGTGTACAACCTTTTAAATCTAAGAAGTTCCATTTTTTCTAATTTTGCTTTCATTATTTATGATTTTGGTGTTACATTTAAACACTACTAACAAATCTACATACTAAAAACTCATTAAGGTTTTTTTAATTGCCCTTTTTATGAATCAAAGGCTCCATGTTTAAATTATTTACCTATTTTGAATTGATTTTGTATATGGTATGTATAAAAATAAGTCTCAGTCTTTCACATATAGGTATATAGACTTCCCAAAACTGTTTGTTCAAAATAATGTCCTTTCTGTAGTTTGTGGTTTTGGCCCATATATCAAAGGCCAGTGAGTTACCTATTCAGTTTCCTTATACACCTGCCATTTTCTAATGCCATGATTTTAAAGTACCACAGCTTTGTAAAATATATGAAAATAAGCAAATCTGACAGTCCAGCTTTTTTCTTCTATCCTGTGATTTCTTTACATATCACAAAGAGACTTATGTACTCCTAGGATGACTGTATATAAGTCACAAGAGCTGTGCAATGGAAATATTGTCATTGTCTATAATCACCAAGATGGATGAAAAATATGTGGCCTATAATGCAACATAATATTACTCATTCCTATAAAATAAGAGAGTCCTCCTTATGTGCTAGTATGACTAGCTCTGGGAAATGTTATACTAAGTAAAATAGTTCAGTCATAAAAGGAAATATGTTGCATGATTATGAATTGACTAAACAGGTAACTTCGTAGAAAGAAGAATAGGATGGGAGTTGTCAGAGTCTGAGGAGTAAGGAGAGGATAGTGCTTTTCAGGAGAGAAGTGTTTCCACTATATATAAGAGTGAGTTACAGATGTTGGTGGCAACACAACATTTCTTTTCAAAACTATGCAACACAGGGTGCCTATAAGGAATCAATATCATTAAGAATGATCAGATTATGATGGAATACATTCCCTTATATATATATATTTTTTTATATTGACAACTTTTGATCATTCAAAGAAAGAAATCTCAATCACTCATGAAGCCAAAGAGTAAGATCCTTTGGGAGAAAGACATTCAATTGATACCTTTCAAGTCATAGTGGCATATATGTCCAATATATAAGTTGCAAAGTAAAATTCAATAACATGCTCCTAAAGTTCTACATATTCAGTATTATTTTACAATTATCCTTATTTACATTGTAAAAGATAAGCTTCCCAGGTCAAAATAGCTAATGTGTATCCTTTTGTGACATATGTATAATGAAATTTAACTGTAGTTTAAGTAAAAAAATTTAAAGTAATCCTCACTGCATTAATTTATTAGTCTTATGGGATTGATTAATACATTATAAAATAATTATATTCATATTATATCTGGTGGGTTGACTTAGGATGATATTTAGGCATCCTGGAATTCTTCTTAGCAATATTTTGTTTATTCAATATATTGGTCTTACCAATGCCTGAGCAAATGTGCATTTGAAGTATTCATAATTTTCTAGAACAAAAGTTTTAAAGCTTAAAAGAATTTTAAGATGGCTTTAGAATAAAAATATTCAAAATAATATGCAAAACTTACTATATTCCTCTAGCAACTATCTATCTACAGTGATACTTGCTTGTGGAGTGATAAGAATGAGTTTGGAGACAAAACTCTTGATATGTGCATCAAGTCTCCTTTGAGGAGTTAATGGTTTCCTCATGCACACGTGTATATGTTTATTCAAGGACACAGAACAAATCAAAGGGACCAAGGAAGACAATTGCTACAATACTAGAGGAACCCAAAAGTTCAGTTTATACTGTAGCCATCATTGATAACATGTTATGAGGTGGAATACTTGGGAGAAATCACTTTTGGAAAAGAGAAAATATAGCCGATACCAAAGACTGTTCTAATGCCACCTTACAAAACATAAGATCACAAAACTGAAAGATCAAACAGTTCTGAAAGCAATGTAAGGATGAGGCTGAACAAAAGTCATGAATATGAATTGGAATATGAAAATGTCCAGCATCCAATATGTAAAATTTACAATATTTAGAATAAAATAAAATCATCAAGTGTGAAAAGAAGCAGGTAGGTGCTTGGTCCCTACAAGCACCAAACTGATATAAAATATAGATTAGGCACCAAACATCTTAAAACTACAAACCATGTGTTCAAGAAAACAGAGAAGAAATGGTAATGTTGTTGTATCCTGAAGACTTCAAAAGCCTTTGAATCTAAAATTATTGAGAGGACAATTACAATATTTATAATTACATTCAAATTAATGACATTTGCTGTAACAAAGTGAAAGCAGCATATGGTTGAATACAAAATTCCAGAACTTGCATTTATTTCCTTTTTAAGTTCTTCCCCAGGATTTCTGCTTTAGGGACAATTGGGTAGACATTCTTTTCTCTATTCCTCTCATTATGCACCATCATCAATATTATATGTTGTGTATAAAACAAACAATGGGACATACTGAAAAGTGAAAAGCTAAGGATGACTGCCTTCTAGCCTCACAACCCCAGGAATTATGTGATGGAACGTTCTCCAAGCTTCTTTATATCCTCGTAAATCCCAGACCTTGTCAACACAGACATTCAAATGCTTAGGGACAAAGCACATGCACTATTTTTCCCAAAAGAAGAAGCCTTTCTTCGCAGACAAGAAAAAAATAAAAATGGATAGTTTAGAAAACCACAGCTTTTTTGGACAAGAGCTACTCTCTTCTAGCCAAACACATCAGAAAAGGAGAAGCAATGCATCTCCAAGTAAATATTAATTAAGAACCTTCATTCTTTCCTTGTGCTGTGATGGTAAAATTTTAATTTTTCTTCTTTAGTTTTAGTTTCTTATGTTTTTGAAGTTTTCATGTAAGCATAAATCATTCTCCCTAGGATTAGTTTTCTTCCACAATTCAAAATCTAGTTGACTTTCTCCTCCCTATTTTGGGTTTCAGTAAACACTATGGGAAGAAACCTGGGGTAAATATGAGGCTTACCTTTGCACCTTTCTTCTTCCAGAATTCATCTCTTTTCAGGCACTGTGTCTAAATTTTTGTGAGTTTTTGTTTGTTTGTTTCTTTGCTTACTTGCTTGCATGCTTGTTTGCTTGTTTGGTTGGTTTGTATTGTTTTGTTTTCCTTTTTTCCTGGTACAAATGCCATGGCTATGTCCTTTTCAAACAATGAAAATAGTTTGTTGATAAATTTCCTAAAGTCTATCTTAGAAAATATCACCTTAATACACTTTTTTAAAGTGATTTGAACACTTTTGACTCTCCTGATGCTTTGGTAAATGAGGGCACACCACTAGCTTATTGAAGCATATTTATTTATTTATGTGTTGTTTTTCTAGTAACTGAGTGCACTACCTTTACTGTAGAGCTCATGAGAGATTAGAAATGAATAAACAGTGATCAAAATTAAGAGGATCGGCCTTTCCTCTGGTTCAGGAAGATAAGAATATTACTTCTACCATCTTTATAACAACCACAGCAAAAAAGTTTTATTTGATGCATCAGAGAGAGGACACTCCAGAGCAATCTTCTACCCTACAAATTCAAGTATGGACGCTTTTAAAGAAAGATGGATAAAAGTGAAAATAGCTGGAGAGAAATATCCAAGGCAAGCAAGATTAATCAGGGATATTGCAATCAAAGAAGAAGGCAGAACTTTTCTCAATTGAAAGAGAAGGCAGGGCAATTTTTAAAGTGTCAGTGAGAGCTAGCTATTGTAACACACAGAAAGACCTACAGGAAAGACACTAGCCATTGGTGCTTGCTATGACTTTCTCTTTATCTCTCTCTCTCTTTCTCTCTCTCTCTATATATATGATATATATAGAGATTTTATATATATATACATAATCTAAATATATATTTTGCTGTTTGTTTTTATAACAATTCTGGAAAAAATAGTTTGCTTTAAAAAGTCAGTTTAAAAATTCTGATGTCATTTTATTGCCTTCATAATATTTTTCTGGGTCTCTTAAGTAATTAAGAATATGAGATATAGTATATGAAAAATAATCCATATATGTACATATATATGGAGGGGGCAAATATGTCACAGTAAGGTATCTACTGACAATGATTTTTGTATAAAGACATTCTGGAAGGCACAAACACTTTCCCCTTTGGTGATTATATTTAATATGTACAGCTCCCAAGTCCTGGAGAAAGATGTTGCTGGTTTGTAAATGGCAACAGCCTTTCCAAGCAGATTTATCATCAGACACAAAAAGAATTTATAATTTCAAGCATTTGAAAGTGAATTTTCTAAGAAAAGATAAGAGGCTGGAGTTGGGAAGAAGCCCAAGTGGCTGAGAGAAACAACGACAATCTTTCTTGGATTCATTTGATCACTCTCCTTCCTGGGCCTGTATCCTATAAGCCAGAAATAACTTCGATAAAATTCTCAGTAAGCTCCTGAAGTCCAAATGTGATCTAGAGAGAGAGAGAGAAAGTGGTAGGAAGCCATGGACATGGGAAATTATCAGAACAATGAAAACTCTTTTCCTAGCATTTTGGTGGATTCTCATCTGGAAGACTGAGTGAGGGCCCACTCAAAAACATACTAAGCTCCATTGGGTCCAGGCTTGAGGTCCAGCAGCAGTCAGAGTAAGAAAGGAAACTGTGGAGAGGCTTAGGACTTCTCTTCCCTGCAGGATGAACCTGAAGCTTTTGGGGAAAGGACCAAACTCTACAGCCATGGATTACAGAATAGCTTCTGCACCCTAGGAAAAGGCCAGACAAAGTCCATGCCTTAGACAGTGTAGTCTCCTCAGGCTCAGTATCCCTATCGCATTTTAAGGTTTCATTAACCTATGGATTTTCATGTTGCTTCTTAAAAACTAGCCTAACATATGTAAAGAATTAGCTGCATAATACAAAGTACCTCGGTGGGTATATTTTGAGAAAAAGCAGTAAAGGTTGAAATATGAAACACTTGTAAATCTCCCTTCCACTTCTTGCCCCTGAGTGAGCTGCCTGAGAAATAATCCATAAAATTCTATGTACCTTTTGAAATATGTCTTCCTCTCTGCAGCCACCCATGTCCCCGGGTCATCATTGTGCCAGTGTTGATGATGGACACTGCCCTATCATGGGGCTGTGGTTTAATTTATTCTTGTACCATTGCCTTGTTCCTCATGCTCTTAGGCTGCATATCATTACAATATAAAATGGGGCTTTGTTAAGAGTGCACCGTGGGGATCCAGGAAGAACTATCTAAGAGTTGAGTTTAGAGATGTTCAGAAAAATCAGTTGTGCCCTGGGTGCCAGGAAATGTAAAAGCATCATTGTAAGGATGGCAATAATAATAACAACCTAGGATGCTAAAATCAAAATCCCTACCATATTTTTATTAATTACAGCAGTGCAGCAGATGAGCATTCTGAGCTAGAGAAAGTGTTAATAACTTACTTGCGATCACACAGCAATTAAGATGCTGAGATTAATATCTATATCGACATGGAAATCATCACCTCACATTCTTTGCTCTTCTTTGCAAAGGGCCATTGACTAAATAGCAATGATATAAATATTTTTGATTTATCATTGTGTTTCATAATTTCACTAACAAATTATTGAGACTTCTTACACTTTCTACTCCTAGACCTGTTTAATTACAATGTATTTTAAACAGCAACAACAAGAGAAATAACTAAATAATTTCATGAAAATTAAATCTGAGAGCCACCTTTTGACTGCCTGCAGTGAATATCACTTTCCAGCCCTTCATTAAAGAAAATTTTTTTTGGTTTTTGTTTTTTGACAGATTATCTCTGTTACCTTCTCAGCTTCTGCCCCAGTCTCTTGAATATGGAATTTTATTTATTTATTTATTTATTTATTTATCTATTTATTTATTTATTTATTTATTTTTAGTAAGATGTTACGTTTCACTTTCCAGCTCCTACAATGAACTTTCCTGAAATGAATCTTCTAAACATAATCATTTTTGATAAATATTAACATCTATCATTGTCTCTTGGCCTTGTTCTTGTTGTTTGTCAAACAACAAACTATTTTTGAGTCAAAATAGTTAAGATTTCTCTCATAATCATTTTCAGATTGTTATACACTATTATAGGTTCCAGCTGGGCAATTCTCAGCCCTGCAATAGGCCAGAGAGGCAAGAACCCTGCAGGAAGGTATAGGCTAAAAAGAACCAGGCAGACAAAGGTGGAACAGGGACCTGGATATGTACCAGGTCTGGACAGAAAAGGGGTGGCCAAGAGTTGATGGGCTACTCGGGAGATCTGCTCACGGAGCCAGGCCAGGCAGTCAGGCCAGTGATGACAGAGAGGGGCAGCAGAAAGTCATCATGCACCCCAAACAGGCCTAGCCCAGCAGGCAACAGCAGCTAGATGGGAGCTCGCACTTAGGAGAAACAGTGGAGGCCTGGCGTGAGGACCCCTAATCCAGAAGTGAGCCAGGATGGGTTGCAGATGGCAGCAACTGGGACAGAGATAACCCCCACCTATCAGCTGTAGGAGACTTAGCTAGGTGGCAGCCAGGCAGGAGACTACAGCGCATGGGAGCCTGGCCAGTCAGTCTGCCTAGGGTAGATCCTTAACAGGAGGAAGACTGAGCTCTTCTCCTCCAAATAAGCAGATTCAGACAGTCATGTTGGAGACAAGGAGAAAAAAAAAAAAAAAGGTAAGTTTAGTCTGTAAATCAGTATTATGTTCCTTTGGGTATTGGGGAGGGGTTTTTGGAAGTAGACGTGTTTGATTCGCTGAGCATTGTCCAATCAGATGAAAGAAAATGGAATGCTTAGATAATTCATGGGCATTGAGGGTAAGGAAAACTTCAGAGAAGCTAGAGGCCTAGACTGAATGTCATTGGCTGAAAGTCAAGGCACCAGCAGACCTTATTAGCATGGGAAAGTCAGGAGATGATAATGTCAAATGACACATCTCAGAGGGTCCAAGATCCCCAAATCTGGGGAAAGAACCCCTTTTTCTCCACAGAACAGGGGAGTCTCTCTTTCTAGTGTTGGGCTCAGGTGTCTTCTAGTAATGCCAGACTTCCACCCAGTCTGCAGAAAGCCCTACACACTATTGTGAGCTATAATCCCTTATGGTACCTCAGAGATGTAGAACTTTCATCTAATAACTTTTCAAATATCTTTTCTGCCACTATCCTTGGTAACCTCTATTGAACCCTGCTTCTAAAAATTAAGCTCTTTTTTTAATAGCTTTAAATTATACACAAAAGCAAAATGCATAGTACATGCCTTTTGAAAATTTTTTAACTTATTTGAACCTCCAGGTTCATTCTGTTGTCACAAGTAACAAAGATTTCTCTATTTTAAAAAAGAATAATAGTTTTTGTTGTATGTATTAACCACAAATTATTTATTGATACATCTATAGAAGGATACATGAAGTTGTGATACAGATATGTAATCCTAGTTATTTGAGACTGATGCAGGAGGATTCCTATTTCTAGGGATGCATAGGATGTCAAATGACTTCAAAGTCAGTCTTCACAGTTTAGTGAGACCCAGATGGGGACTGTAATATTTTGAAGGAGAATGGCTCCTATAGACTCACATGTTTGAATACTTGGTCCTCAGTTGGTGCAATTGTTGAGAAGGATTGGCAAGTGTGATCTTGTAGGAGATATGTCACTGGGGACAGCCCATTTGAGGTTTCAAGAAACTCTGGCCATTCCCAGTTCCATCTCTGCTTCCAGATATCTATATGAACTCTCAGATGTTCCTGACATCATGCCTTTATTTCATCATCATGGACATTAACCCTCTGAAACTCTAAACATAATTGAATGCTTTCTTGTGTAAGTTGCTTTGGTCATGGTGTTTTGACAAAGTAAATAAAAGCAACTAACAAAGAATCCTTTACAGAAAGTAGTTACTGATCAAAATGAAGAGAACAGCTGGTTATGGGATGTCCAAGACTAATTAATTAACATATCTTCCATTCAACTCCTGAACCTAAAGCTCAGGAGACATCATGGAAAAAGGGATATAAGAATTGTAAAAGCTTGAGGACCAGGAAACCTGCTGTGAGATTATGCCTCCTACAAATGATGGGCAACTTCATCTATGATAACTCAACGATATGGCTGTGTGAACAACTGAACAAGCATGTTACCAACAGACATGCTATCATAGAAGAGAGAAATCTCACAGGTACTAACTCCCAGACAAGAGCTATTCGAAAGCAAGGAATACTGAGATGGAAGATGACCAGATAGATAGATAAAAATAGAGATGATACAGATACAGATACAGACATATGTAGACATATTTGTCTGTAACAATAACAAAAAGCTAGACCATACATTTAAGAGTGAATGAAGAGAGCATAGGAGGTGTTAGAGGAAGGAAAGGGAAGGGGTACATGATGTAATTTTACTTATAGGAACCAGAGGAGTCAAGAACACTACAAGAAAACACATATAATCAACTAACTTGGGCTCATAGGGCCTCACAGTGGCTGATTGGCCAACCAGGAAGCCTACATGGGACTGACCTAGGCCCTTTGCACATATGTTACAGTTGTGTAGCTTGGTCTTCTTATTGGACTCCTAACACTGAGAGTAGGGGTTGTCTCTTACTCTGTTGCTTCTCTTTGGGATCCTTTCCTCCTACTGGATTGCCTCGTCTAGCCTATATAACAGAGGTAGTGCCTAGTCATACTGCAACTTGATGTGCCATGTTTGGTTGATATCCCTGGGAGGCCTCCCCCTTTCTGAAGAGAAACAGAAGAAAAGTGGATGGGATGGTGGCAAAGGAAGGTGGGCAATGAACTGGGAAGATAGGAGGGAGTGTGAACTGCCATCAGGCTGTAAAACTAACGACAGACAAACAGATAGATGATAGATAGATGGATGTTAAAAGTGTATTTTCAAGCTTACTATTTATTTTTTAACTCTGTTTGCCTTTGTAAACATGGTCTTCCTATATAACCCAGGCTTGTGACAAACTCAAAGTTTTCATGCCTCAGCCTTCTCCATGTTATGATTGTAAGCATGGAACACCATAACTAAACTTTTGCCCATTTTAAACCAGAATTTTAATTCTTTTAAAAGTTGTTACTGAATTACTTTTGTTGCACATACATTTGGGATACAAGAGATGGCTCATGATGTGGCTTGTAGCAATTTTCTCCTGGTCCATTAACTACTACTTCATTTTGTCAATCATTTCATTTGATGTTTACAGATTTTTACATTTGTGATGTTTTAACTTCTAGTGTTGCATTTGTCATTTATAGTTTTGGTGTCATGTTCCATAACAGCATAGCCATATCAGAGATCAAGAAGAAATTTCTTTATTTGTCCCTAGGGGTTTATGATTTTCAGATGTTAGTTTTAACCAGTTGACAATCTTTAGCCTATATTTATCTGCTCTATGGAGCCTTTCTACTTAATTCTCTGATTCAGGTAAGATAGTTGGTAGTCACTCTTCCTCCCTCCCTCCATCTCTAGGCCCTCTTTCTCTTTCCTTCTTTCCTTTCTCTCTTCTTTTGTTTGTTCTTTCTTTCACTCTTTCCTTCTTTCTCTATTTTTTTTGTGATGGTACTTGAGATTGTACACAAGTACCACTGAGATGCAAGCCTATCCCACCATCAACCACTTTGTACCACAAGTGCTACCTTGTTCAAATCATCTCAGTATAAGAGCAAGGCAGGTAGAGGAACCAAGTATAAAGAAGTAACACAGGGAATCAGTTTGACCTTTTCTGGAAATTTTTGATAGCTAAGAAATGTTCTGCTTATTTTTACTTTTGGTGATAAAAAGTGGCCAGTATACCCTCTAAAATCTTTCATGTGAGTCTGCATCTGCTGGTAGATGTGAATATGGAACACAGGAAAGTAGTACTTGTACTTAGAATGTCAATAACTTGTTTTTGATTGTTGTTTAATAGTTCTATAAACTATGTTATTAAAAACCTGGCTTGCTTCATGTGATTCTCTAAAACGCATCTCAGTAAATAGACAAGTAGTTGTTTCCTTCCTTAAAATGAAAACAATGCTTGTTAAGTATGGTTTGATTCCATTTGTACTTTACTAAATATGGTTGATATTATCCATTTGTATCCATGGTCACATGGTCTAAGTCACCTAAGTTTTAAGTCCATTTCATTAGATTAGCAAGGTCCTTCTTGTACATCCTTCAGCGTTTCTACAATTCTTCTACTCACTGCATAGTCTTTCATTAGACTCTTCCTTGACAGTCCTATGCATCCTGCATCTGGTTCTTTTAAGCTGTTGCCCAACAGGGACTAAGTGTGTTATTTCTATGCTAAAGAGAGTTCTATCTTTTATTAGAAATAAATGTAGGACATCAGATGATGGGAAAATTTCTAAGCAATCTTAGACATCAATTCAGTAATGATTACATACGCTAAAATGTTTAAAGGCAGTTGAATAATTTGGTATGAAGAAATATTCTTTCCTAATTATATTGTTTACTTTATATGTCAATTGTAGCTTCTTCTTCCTCTTCTCCTCCCATATCCCAGTTCTCTCCTCCCATCCCCTATCCTCCACTCCTTCTCCATTCTTCTCAGAAAAGGAGAGGCACACCCCCGATGGGCATCAACTAGCCTTGGCATGAAGAATTTTTAAGTTGCTAACTTGATATATCCTACTTGATCCCATAATCTGTAAATTTGGTGAGTTATCATTACCATAATTTTTAAACCATGAGATAGAGATTTTGTTAACTTAATCACCTGTTGTATTAATTATTGAGCCCAGGGCTTCATGAATGCAAGACAAGTCCCCTATCATTTGAGCAATGCATTTGAGTTTTACAAAAGAGATCTTATTCAAATAAGTATGATAAAATTACTTGAGGTCATAATGGTAAAACACTTTGTCTAGCTGGGGAAAAAGGAAGCCAGTGATTTTTAAACAAGGGAGGGACTTGAAGAACCATTACTGGCTTGATGAAGGTCACATTAAAAAGGATGCTGGAATTCACAGGACCTAAGAGAGTTCGCTGATTCACAGTTCCTCCAGCGAAGAATGGAGACCTCAGCCTACAGCTTCAAGCACGTGGACAAAATTACTTGGGAAACTACTATGAAAGTAGATCTTTCTGCAAGCCTCAGCTGAAATGATGTGAATGAACTAACAAACAGGATTAGTATAGAAGCAGATCCTTCACCAAGCCTCAACCTTGATCTACAGTAAGAATGAGGTGAATGAACAAGCAAATGAACTTAGTCTAGAAAAAGATCCTCCCCAGAGCCTCCAGACAAGAGCGGAGACTAGCCATTGCCTGCATTTCATCAACATGGCACTTGGAATTATAGACCAGTAGAGTATCCC
Organism: Lophiomys imhausi; assembly: GCA_907164525.1. Classification (NCBI taxonomy): domain Eukaryota; kingdom Metazoa; phylum Chordata; class Mammalia; order Rodentia; family Muridae; genus Lophiomys; species Lophiomys imhausi. The sequence continues at coordinate 5,189,558 of CAJQZJ010031819.1, forward strand.
TGGACTTTCCTAAGGAAGAACTTGGACACACATACACACACACACACACACACACACACACACACACACACACACACACA
>CAJQZJ010031819.1:5189647-5205414 GCA_907164525.1 Lophiomys imhausi
ACACACACACACACACACACACACACACACACACACACACACACACATATATGAAATATTTTCTAGGAAATAGTAGTAATAAAAATAAAATCATAATAGCTTGAGTCTTCAAAATCGAGTTAATAGAACTAGGTTTTCTGAGATAAAATTTGTATAATTGTCATATTTTCTTAATGTTTCTATAGCAAGCACAAATGTAGTAGCTTAAAATAAAATAAATGTGCCATAACTGTTCCAAATCCTAAAAAAACAAGGAAATGATCCCAACAAGCTAAACTAAAGCAAAGCAGTTTTCCTTTCTGAATTTCTAGGTGAGAATCCTTCTTAGCCTTTGGTACTTAAGTGGCAACCCACATTCATATGCCTTTAGACCCTTCTTCTATCTTTAAAGCCAACAAAGATTTTATATACCTTTCTCAGATTGTATCATTCATACTGATGCTTCTATCTGCTCATTCCTTATTTAAGATTGTGTGGAGGCTTGGACTTTGGCTCAGTGGTGTGGTACGGTGTTTAGCTAGTGTATGCAAGACTCTGGGTTCTTTCCATGGCACTACAAAACAAACAAACAATGTGATTTCATTGAGTCTACTCAGATGATACAAATAAATTTCTGATTTCAAAGTGAAGTAACAACAATCCCATTGGCTACCTTATTCTTAGCCATGCAACTTTACATATTCATGGGATCGAGTGCCTAGAATGTCATTGTCTTTGGCAGACCAGTGTTGTGCATACCACATAATATAGAAAAAGGAAAGATACATCAACGAGTAAAGCTTAGTTCAGACACTGGCCTCAGTAGAATACTAAGTATTCTTTATTGTCCCTTGTGGATGAGATGTTTACATATGAAGAGTTTATTATTATTTTTTTACAAGATAAAATGTTTGAAAAGATGACAGGCCTTGACAGTCTGTGACATATTTTGAAAGCTTTACTTGTGCAAAGCTCCACCATGCTGTGAAATGTCCTATTTACTGAGAACTGAGATGGGATAATTTATAATAACAATGATTTCTTAAATATTATAAACTCATACTCTAAAAATATTTTCCTACACTTTATTGGAAATGACATGTTAGAAGATTTCATTAATTCCAGTAGCCTTTCCTCTTTTCTTAGACTCAGTTTTAAATCACTTCTGATACACATTCACGGGAGTACCTTGAATTCACTCTATTGTAGGGTGAAAGACACACATGGATAAGAGAGAAGTTTAATGTATACATGATGATGTGTTTTGGGGATCAGTACATGCCTGTGATACAGTCACAGAAATGAAATAGTCTTTTTTGTTTGTTTGTTTGTTTGTTTATTACTTTAAGTTACATCTCCAACACAGTCCCTCCTGGTTCCACCCTCCCACCCTTTCCCCCCTTCTCCCACCTATCCTTATCCTCTGGTGTGGGGTGCCCCTACTTATCAGCCCATCTCCATTCAGCAGTCAAATGAGGGCTAAGAGCTTCCTCTTGCACTGGGGGCCTACATGGCAGCTCCACTTGGGCAAAGTGTCCCACTAACAGGTAACAAAGTCCATGTTCCTGTTTTTTTTTTAGGACTGTTGGTTTTAAGATAGTTATCCTGTACTATATGGCTAAAATCCAGTTATAAGTGAATATATGCCATGTGTATCTTTCTGGGTCTGGGTTAGCTCACTCAGGATGAGCTTTTCTAAATCCATCCATTTGGCAGCAAATTGTAGGATTTCCTTGTATGAAACTGTCTTTAAGAGGAGTTTATCTACTTAAATGTTCCTTTAAAAGCTACATAATGACATGCCAATCTTCATTGTTTAATTGTTTGTTTAACTTGCATTTTAAAAAATCAAATATCATATAATTTCCTATATTTCCTGGTACTCTCTCTCCCTGGTCCCATAAGCTCCTGGCAGCTCAGACTTCCCCAAAATATTTAACTTCCTTCCTTCCTTTCTTTTTTCCCTTTCCTTTTTTCTTTTTATTAATACAATGCTTGGGTACCATAGAATTCTATGGTACTCTTTTTTCCACTTTACTTTTTTTAATACTTAGGTGTTTGCCATTGTCTATGATTTTTTTTTTAAGTTGGAACTACCATCTTTTCTGTGGTCGAACATGCAAAGCAATTTCTTGGCTCTTTTTTTTTTGTTTGTTTGTTTTTTTTTGTTTTTTTGAGACAGGGTTTCTCTGTTTAACAGCTCTGGCTGTCCTGGACTCACTTTGTAGACCAGGCTGGCCTCGAACTCGCAAAGATCCGCCTGCCTCTGCCTCCCAAAATATGAAGATAGAAACAATAGAACATGTGAATGACCAGAAACATTTCCCTATGACTCTATGTGACACTTCCTATTTTATTGTCACTCTTTGCCACTGGCCCCAGATACCCATTGATGTCATATGATGCTATAGATTAGTTTGGATTTTCCAACATTTTAACATGGGATGCATTCTTTCTCTTTGCTCTATGTTATTTCATTCAGTCTGACTACTTAAAGAGCATCATCTATGTTTGAATAATTCACTTTTCAAAAATGCATATTCATACTTTTCCTACCTATATGCATGTGGACTGCATGCCGGCCTGTTTTCTATGGAATCCCAATAGAGGCTTGGGTCCTCTGGACCTGTAGTTGTGGATGTTGGTGGGCGACCGTATGGGTGCTAGGAGACAAACCAGATTCTCTGCAAGAGCAACCAGTACTCTTTACTGTTGAGCTCTCTTCTTGGGCCAGCTTTTCTTTTCAACAATTCGGTTTGTCCACTGACAAATTAATCAGTGTGCATAATATATTCTGACTACTCTACTTACTCTTTCCCCATCCTCTCTTATCTATCCCCAATCCCTATCACTCCATTCCTATCATTGCTAGGTTCACGACTCTTGGTTTGGTTTGATGAGTCACTTGGTTTAAGTAGGGCCATCTGTGAGACCATTTGGTTGAAGTTATATATTAAGTACAGGTGGAGCCATCAATAGGTACATGAATCAAGGCAATAACTTTTTTCTAGGTTAATGATTTCAATGGTCATATCTTGCCCAGAAGATAGCATTTAATAGCCCTTCCTCCTGACTTCTTTTCTTGTATTCTCTTTAGTCCCTCTCCTGAGATGTTCCCTGAGCTTTAAAGAGGATGGTTTACACATCTTATTTATAACTAAGTACTGACCTCTCATTTATTCTCAACAGAACATTTTTTTTTAATGTTTAAAGATGTCTCACTGAAAGCGTAACTCTCCTTAGTTTATCCTGCTGATTAACAGCAAATTCAGAAACTCAATAAAACAAAATAAGTTTACTTGGGATATTTATAACTCCAGACAATACATGCATGGGCATTTCTGAATGTGTGCTCTGAAAAAAAAAAAAACCTGAAATTATACAGGGCTTCTAAACAGAAAGGGAAGGCAGGACAAAGGCAAAGGATTTTCACAAGTTATAACAGGCATTCAGTGGTGCGGGGAACCTTCCCAAAACTAAGCCCTACTTCAGTGGACTGGCATGATGAATGGCTAGGGTTCTTTCTAAGGCCAAAGTTTGTTGGTCATTCGTGACACTTTCTCTGGTGCGACTACCAATAAAAGATATTAATGGTTTTATGGAGTAAAGGTCTTGTTGTTTTCTCATATCCAGTTCAGCAGTGTATTTAACTAGGCACACCACACAAGCCATGTTCATCTAATGGCCTCCACACTTCATTTTGAACTGCTCTTTTCAAAGGCAGTTTTAAAAATCTGTTTTTTATTAATTGTATGAGAATTTCATACCTAGTATTTAGGTCATATTCACCTCCCTCACAATCTTTTCCAAGATACCCCACTACCCAATACTCAACCCACCCAGCTCCTGTTCACTTTTTTTTTTCTTTTACTCATGAAGTTCAAGCTGTGCTACCCATGTCATTATGGATAGGTGGCCTTTTTCTGAAGTGTGATGGAACTACATGAAGTCACACACTTAAAGGAAACTGACGTCCGCTTTCTCAGCAGCTACCAATGTATCATTTGCTCCTAGGCTTCTGAGGACGGGTCTACCTGCCCTCTCCACACTGGGATTTTATCTGACTTGAACTTTGCAGGCATTCTGCATGCTGTCACAACTGCTGAGATTTCACATGTGCAACTGTCCCTCTACGTCCACAAAATAGTTTCTCTGTGGTCGTGGACTATCTCTAGCTCCTACAGTTACTTCCTACCACATTTCCTTTTTTTTTTTTCCAGATTTCACAATTTGTATATCTATTGGCAGATATCTAGGTAATTTCCAATTTTAAGGCAATGGTAATAAGATGCTAGGTATGACCTTGTGTGGATATATGTTTTTTCATCTTGAGTAAAGTTAGGAAATGAAATGCTGAACAGTGGCTTACTGTGTTTAATTTCATTTCTCAGATAGCATGTACCAACATACAAACTGACCAAAAACAAATGAAGTTTTGAGATTTCTTCATTTATTCCAATCAGCAAAAACATAAGTTCTGCATGTTTTTCTTCCAGTAATTTTGGCTTATTTTTTTGCATTTATCAGTGACATAAAGATTATGGGAGTCTATAATTTTCATACATACAGGTTCCTTAGTTTATACTTTTGTGGAATATGTTTTTGTATCAGATAAAACTCTACAACAAAATTTTAAATTTTCTCTGAGGAATTTTACAGTTTAGCATTTGGTTCTATGGCTCTGTTTGCTTTTATTATTTTTGCTTTGTTTTGTTTTTATTCTTTTCTGTGTAGATAGATCCTAGGCCCTTAGTCATGTTACCCTAGCATGCTGCTCCTGACGTTTTCAGCCCTCTATGGTCGATGTCTAATTTTCATATTTTGATTAAATTTTGTATGATGCGAGGTTTGGGAGAGGTCATTTTGTCTCTATTTTGTTTGGGACTGTCTCCTAGTGTCAAGCATCTTTTGACTATTTCAGTTTACCACACTCATATTTGTTTAGGAAAATTTGTCTTTCTGTTTTCCAGGGAGTGTATATATTTTGGATGAGAAATTTCTGTCAATAGTATACAATGAAAAAAAAATGTCCTTCCATTGTATGGTTTAAACTAAACTCAGCTATGAGGATTTTTATTCAGAGATATTATTACAGGCATATTTATCATTTAAAAAAGTTTGTGCTTAAGACATTTTTCCTGCCATATAGTCATAGTGATATTCTACTCAATACTTCTCCTAAAATATAACTTATATTTTTACAGCAGTTTTTTAATCATATAAAGTTTATTTGGTGGATATCTCCCCATTATTTTTGTATGAATAGCAAATTATACCACTTATTGACTAATCTATCCTTTTCACAGTGATTTATGATACCCACCACTGCCATTTCTTTTAGTGCAATCTTTGGTGATAAATTATGGCTTGTCTTAAAATATATTTTTTTATATTGCCTTCTTCTTTTACTTGTTATTTCTATTCAAGGAGTTAAAAGGTGTTTCCTCTTTATTATTGGAGATACCATTCCATTGTCTTTTCATTTGCACTATATTTGTTTAGGAAGCACTTGTAAATTCCTTGGCATTCTGACAACAGGACTTTTTTTGTCTGGCTACCTTAAAATTTTCCTCTCTGTGTTTGATTTCAGAAACTTTACTCAGGAACACCTTGAGTTAATTATTTCTGTGTTTTTCCTACCTCCCTCATTGCTATGACATGTACTTTGTATTAAAATCTTCTTGATTTCTGACCTTTGTTTTTCAAAGACTGATTGCATTGATATAACTCTTGCTTGTTCCTCATTTATCTTTTGATTATTTTTGCATTTTCCATAAATCTGTGCTGTTTCTCCAGATTTTAGTATTTATGTGTTGTTTCTATTGTACATATGTGCAATGTGTATGTTTGGCAGGTATGTTTTCATGTGTGTTTGAGGATATGTGCATATGGAGGACAGAGGTTGATTATTCCACTGTATTCACTCAGTCAGAGTCTCTCACTGAATCTGGAGATTAATAATGTGGTGAGTCTAGACTAGCAGCTTACTCAGGAAATCTGCAGTCTCTGCCTCTAGAGTATTGGAACTCTGTGCTAAGTTTCCCCTGCTTAGACCAACCTAAGATTTTCTGGCACCTCCTGTACCAAAAAATGGGCATCTCATCCTTACTGTGTATTTGTCCTCTCCTGAACATTGCAAATGTCTCCACTGAAAGAAGATATTTGAACAAATAAAGGAAATCAAAAAAGAAAGGGGATCTTGAGGAAAGGAAAGGGAGAAATGTTTTTTTAAAAAAGTCCCAATCATTTGATTTTACCAATGAAAACTCAGGAGCCAGATGCTGGGGTGAAAACCTGATAGCTCAAAGAGGAAGAGAAAGCACCCAGCATACATTCCTACTCCACTGAAGTACCAGAAGGAAAAACCCTTTTTCCTTATCCATGCTGTACTAAATGCCCTTCAAACTCAATGCCCCTTTTTTCTTCATCCTATATATCTCTCTATCTAACCTCTGGACTTCCTCTCACTCTCTGTTATTTCTTATGTTTACTCCCTGCCAACAGGTTGTTTCCTGTGACTCTTGATCTATGTTTGATTTTATTTTATCTTGTTTACAGAAAGCTCTTGGGTTAAAGGTGTGTGCAAAGGCTGAGCCACACCACAACTAGAAACCATTTGTTCCAATTCACAGTCTCACTGGTCGCACTGTGATTAAATATCCTGCAACAGGGAGAAGGAAGAGAGGGAGGGAGAGAGAGACAGATGGAGAGAGAGAGAGAGAGAGAGACTGAATTAAGCAGCTACTCCAGAAGTGCAAGCCCCAGTGCAGAAATAAAACAATATAAAAGTTCTACCTTTATATATCCTTTGGGTGAAGTTGTCTTCCTCCAGTGTAATTTACTTTCCTCTGGGAGACAGGTTAAGCCAACAGGGATTGAACTGGCTTGTGTTAGTGCTTCAATAACAATTGTCCATCACAGAGGGAAGATGATGAAATGTGAACCCCAAAAGGGACAACTGAGCAGTCATAACATTTGAAAGAGATGTGTCCATTTTAGGCAAAGATGTCAGGATTCATAACAGATGTTGGTATTTCATCTAGATATGTAAGAATAGTTAGGAGTGTGACACATATGACTCAGATCAAGAATCTAAGCATGATGAGTGACCGTGAGTCATAAAAATGGCTTAAAATGTGGTTGAGGTGGATTTGTCACATTCAAAAAACACACAGAAACAAGCTCTGCATCAGCATTCTTTTTTTTTTTTCTGTAGACAGTTCGAGATTATCCCTAGAAATAGACTTTGGTATAATAAAATGAGACATAAAAGATAATGCTTTTCTGATTACTATTTCTCTATGGAGGGTACTTTTAAATATAGCTACTTTAATTTAAACATTTCTGCTACTGTTCCCTGAGATAATAACTCATGTGATGGAAGCTAACTTTCTTTTAAGAGACCAGTGTGTTTCTTAGGTCCATGTGTCTCTTGCTGGAACCACCCCAACCAGTGCTGGGATTACAGGCATGCACCACCATATCTGGCTTTTACTTGGCCATTTGGGATTCAAAGTCAGGTCCTCTTCCTTGCACTGAATCATATACCCCATATTGTTACTTTTTTTTTTTTAGCGCAAAATACCATATGACTACTTGTTCACTGTTCTGAATTTTATTTTTTAAACATGAATTCAATAACTATGTATTTAATTTATTAAATGCCACAAATAATGAGGGTACCTTTATGCACCAAATATTTTAGTTAGTAATAACCTAACAGTGTTTCACTATTGGGCTGTAGTTAGATGTGAAGAGGTGAATCACAAATACCAGTGAGTGTAACATAATAAAAGTGAAATAGGCATGATAGTATTATCATGTATTATGTTTATAGAAAGAATATTTTATTTAATATTATGGAAGTTTGGTACAGTGAAACAATGTTTTCTATATTGTCCTTCTTGAAGAATTTAAGGATAGTAATGAAACATAATATCTTTTTACATAGAATATTGAACAAACACACACACACACACACACACACACACACACACAGTGGTTTCATAATTATATTTTTTTCAGAATGCCCAGAATCACAAATATATCACATTATTTTGCCATAGTCAGTGGTGCTTTGTAAAAAATATCCAGGTAATTGTAGCTCTTGACCCTCACCAAAGAAGCCTGTTTTTGTAACAGGTGGAGAGAATATTACAGAAATCTACAACTGGACAAGCTGCAGAGAAAACACATTTGCAGGGCGTCAAACTCCAAATGAAACATCCAAATGCAACCCTTATACAGAAAACTCAGGAAACATCACAGAGGAGAGGGTGGAAAGACTGTGAGAGCCACAGGACCAAAGTGTGCACTAGCTCAGTGTTTCTTATTTTGTCTTTTCAGTGTTCTATTACTTTTGTAACCAACTATTGACATAATATTTGTCTAAATGACACTTTACATTGTTTTGTTGAGACCATCACTGTTAGCAGAAAGCATAGCCAAGTGCTTGTTGCTAACTATTTTTTTAACATTTATTTATTACTTCGTTAGGTCTTCATTGCCTCTTGCTCTCTCCACCCCATCCCAGCCTCTCCCTTCCACCCTCTACCCACTCTCCCACCTCTCCCATGCCTCTGGTATGGGGTGTCTTTGTGTATCAGATAACCTCAGTTCGTTAGTCACATGAAGTCTAAGAGCTTCCTCTTGCACAGGAGGCATACATGGAAGTTCCACTAAGATGGGGTGTCCCACTGACAGGTAACCAAGTCTCTGTTCCTGCTCTTTTGGGTCTATTGATTGTAGGATGGTTATCCTATCCTATAATGTCTAAAATCCAGTTATAAATGAATATGTGCCATGTGTATCTTTCTGAGTCTGAGTTAGCTCACTCATGATGAGCTTTTCTACTTTCATCCATTTTGTTGCAAATTGCATGATTTCATTGTTTCTGATAGCTGAGTAGTATTCCATTGTGTAAATGTACCACAGTTTTTTTTTTTTTTATCCATTCTTTGGTTGAAGGACATCTGGGTTGTTTCCAGTTTCTAGCTATTACAAATAAAGCTGCTATGAACATAGTTGAGGAATGTTATATGCTATTAAACATAGAAACATGAAGATTACATGAATATATGACTACTGAATATCCCACAACAAGCTGGAGAGGCAGAGGTAGATGTATTTCAGAGACTTATAGGACAGCCAGAACAGAGCTACATGCTGAGAACCTCTTTCAGAATAATTAAAATTAAATAAATTAAAAAAAGCAACTTAGATTTGCCTCGAAATACCTTGAAGCCCAGCAAAGACATAATAATACATAAAGTTTGCAGCATCCAGACAAAGTTGCTTTCAGAAGCAAGAAAACATAGTGTCTTCTACAAATGAAAGCAATTCTAGACCAAGGCATTTGGGCTTGTATTTGGCAGAAGGCTTTGAATGCCTCTTGAACAATGACTCACATAACACAGTGTGTATGTACAGTGTTTAGCAGGCTGTGCTAATGGACTGGGCACTGAAGAAGTAGACTTTCAGCGATTTTTTTTTATGACAACACTGAAGATGGTCCAAGGGATACATGATGTCACAAACAAAGATACTTGCAGCAAGCCTAGTTAATTAAAAGCTGAAAATACAACATAAACCAGTCTTGTAGTATTAGAATAAAATCTCTAAGGGATAGGGGTAGAGGGTGGGAGGGCCAGTCTGGGGTGCAAAGAGGACACTGTGATAGAGATGTAACCTGAAGTAATAAATAAATATTAAAAAAACCATTTTGACTAACAAAAAATTAACTTTTTAGAATTTTAAAATGAGAATCTTATTTAACAGCACTTAGTACTATAGTGTCTTTAATTGAATAGATATGTATTTCAATAATTTTTTTTTCCTATAGCTTAAAATTTACTTTTGCTTTCTTTAACAATGCTCTCTATGGGCAGTGAAAGGTAACTTTATATTTTATTTAGCCACCTTGGAGCTTCAGGCCAATGATTTTGAAATCTCAGTGAAAAACTCAAAATAACACTAATCAACATGAAAACTAAGCTTTAAGGGACCCCTACAGTGAAGGCCCTGGATCCTGAAATGGAAGTCAAGAGGCATGCTCTTTTCTGCCCTTCTGTTGGCCTGGAACACTTGCCTTGAGACATAATTTTGTACTGTATGTCCTCTGTCCACAAACTAGATTGATTAATACATTTGTCCTTGCCTTGATATCTGAGAATATTAGAAACCTGAGTAATATCTTCACATCACAAGAAATAGCTTTCTTTGGTTCTAAGTTTAGAATGTGAAGAATGAGCAATAAATTTACAGTGTCTTGTGACATTATAATAGGATTCTTTGAATTGTATCATCTTCAAATAAAATTTTCAAAATTTGAAGAAAAATAAAACCAGGGAATAGAGAAATACATCTGAAGATCTGGCTATTCTTCCTAAGGTCTGGTTGAGTTTCACCCTTGCTGCATTCATGCAGTGAAAGGCAACCTCAACTTCAGGAAAAAACACTTGACACCTTCCCTTCCCTGGACAATGCTTTTGAGATTCCTTAGGACTTCTAGTTGAGGTGAAATCTTCACTCTGTGCTTTCTTCTCGATCTTTGATGCAAAAACATAAAGTTGCTTGTAAAACAACATCCTTAATCTCCTCTGTTTGTAGTACTTCTTGATGTCTGTTTCCCTTATAGTCAAGAGAAAAAAAATGTAATTCCTCTCTTTTTTTGATATTTTTTATTTCTTCAAGTTACATCTCAATCACAATCCTTTCCCTACTCCCCCCTCCAGTCCCACCCTTCCACCCTCTTCTCCCTCAACCCCCCATTCTCTACCTTTTTTTTAAGTTTAAGGTATATCTTTACCCCCCAATAGCTCCCCCTTTCAGTCCAACAAATGGTTCTTTCTCTTATAACAATAAATAAAATACAATACAACAGAAACAAATAGGCCACAATTATGAGAGTTATATGGCTTAGCATACATTCCCAATGTCCATTCCATATGTATTTGGCACCTGACTTTAACATTCTACTATCTAACCATCTCCATGAGTTTAAAGTTCTATATCTAACTCAGCTTTCATACTAACTTGCCTCACAATTTTAAAAACATCTTCTTAGATCAAGAACACCCTCTTGATTCCTAAACAACTCAAAATTTAACTATGAGACTCTAGCTATCTATTCTTCAACCACCTCAGAGACGTGAGAGGGATAAATATATCTGATTATATAGCAAGTGCAGGGCCAGCAGCTTCCAAAACTGAGAAATGACATATCAGTGGCTTTTCTGGACAGTTCCCATTTTCTCACTATACATTACAGCATCAATCTTCAGCCATATGGCCCCATTTCTCTGACGGATATTGATTGTAGAGTAGGAATTATGAAGGACTTGCCTACTCTGTCTTGGCAGAGAAGGGTGTTGACTTACCTGCTTCCAAGTTTTGTCCATTTTGGACAGCATTCTGTCTACAGTTGAAGCAAGGGGTTTTTCTTGCCAAGAGATAGATAGGCTTGCCACTAATTCAACCATCTCCCACTGGAGATTCTTCGATGCTCATCTTCTACTTGGAGTAGAATAAGGGGTGCTATCAGGAACTGACATATCTTGATATCAAAAAATCTTAAGTTAAGAAAACATCTTTGAAAGCCATATTTTTCAGATCTCTTGAGGTTTTTGAAGATGCCCTATCTATCTCTCATATTTAGATGAGCAAATGTTGCTTGTCTCTTAGCAACTTGATTTCTGAGTAGCTTAGAAAATAACTGTGATAGACTGTCATAGTAACTAACAAAATGACATGATTACATGACTATTAGGTTGCATTTCTTAATTATCCTAAACAGTTTATGACGGTTGGTAGAAAAGGCCAAAACTTCACATTTCTTTTTAAGCATTACTAGGTACAATACCTTTAAGAAGTGTTACCCTTAATTTTGTATCAATATACAAAGATCAATACCAATGTGGCCAAATATAATCTTAATTAGGTATCAATATACAAAGATCAATACCTATGTAGCCCAATACAATCTTAATTTTGCATCAATATACTAGGGTCAATACCATTGTGACCAAATATAATCTTAATTTTGTATCAATATACAAAGATTAATACCGATGCAGTCCAATGCAATCTTTATTTTGCATTAATATACAATGATCAATACCAATTTAGCCAAATATAATATTAATTTTGTATCAATATACAAAGGTATAAGGCCATATTCAATAATATGTCCTTTTTTCTTGATCTTTCCTATACTATGTCTATGTCTCATTTTTTTCTCAAGTCTGTTCACTCCTACATAGGAGAGAAAGAAGGATACAAAAAAGAAAAAAGAGAGAAGTCCCTGGGTCTAACCTCCAAAACCCATTTAACAAGACCATTTAACAGCTTGTAGTCTTTTCCCCTAACTAACAAAATTTTCTATTATCCATCAAATAACGAAAGGGGGTGGAAACACCCTCCCCACCTTCTGGGGATGGGACATCCCTCTCTTAAAATTAGTTACTGCTGATTTGGGATGTAGTAAACCTGTTTAGGGCCCAAATAAGAATGGAAAAATGATTAAAAATGTTAATAGAATCATTTGATGTTCAGTCCTTTTGTGCTCAGCTATTTAGATGTCCTAAGAAGTTTGTAGACAAAAGCTGATCTTCAGGGCGTTACTGAAGTTCTGGCTGGAGCAGTCTGTGTAGCTGAACTATCATAGAGATTTTGAGTTGATGTGGTTGTAGACTTTTGAAGAAACAGCTATTGAGGAAGTCTGCAAGGCTGGATAGTCTGGGCCACTCGTCTTCTTTGGTGTCTGATCTGTTTTCTGCTGAGGTTTCCGTTGTCCAGTTGTCCCTGGATTCCTGGAATAGAGGCTTTAAGTCTCCTGGAAAGATAAGAACAGAGCCATGCCCTACTCCTAACTCTGGGACAATTACCTTTTTTTTTGGGGGGGGGGGTGTCAGGCAATATTTTTCCTGGAGCAAATTTGGTTTTTGACAGTATATAAAGTATTATCTTTCAATCCGGATTAAAAAAGAAATTATTTTGTTATATTGGAGCTAAACAAACCTTTAGTGTATATATTTTGAGATCTCAAAGGACAGTTTTTTAAAATTGCAACATGCCTTTTGTAAGTAGCTTTTAAACCTAAATCCTTCCAAATCCTATGTGCCTGTCTCTGCATTCTAAGTATTGGGATCAAAGACATGTGGTTCCCAACTGATGGGATTAAAATGTGCTCTACCAACCCTGGATCAAACTTTTTCTCTATTTAGAGCTTGTTTTGTATCAGGCTGACCTTGAGCTCTGAGATCTGCCTGTTCCTGTCTCCAGTGTGTTGGTGTTAAGGGTGTATTCTTCTTGAATGATGGGATTAAGGGTGTGCACCATTACAACCCTGTTCCTTGTAAATCTAGACTTTATAAGACAACTAACTCTATAGTGCTCTTCCTGCCTCTGCTGGAGTTAAAGGCATGAGCTAACACAACACATTTCATGTATTTTACCTTAGCTCTTAGTTTTTTCAACTCTTGGAGGTTTATAAAACCAGGTTGAACAGCAGTAACCTTTAATTTATTTACAGTGTTTTAAACCTGTTACCTGCTTTTTAATGCCAAACCATGGAAATAGCCTATACCTCTACAAAACAAAACAAAACAAAACAAAATAAAACAAAAAAAAACAACTTTTAAGCTGCTATCAAATTTGTTTAATCTATGTGGCCACCTGCAGTCTAACATTCTAATCTGAAATTAAGGACATTTTCCTTTCATTCAAGTAAGGCAAGTATACCTTTGGTAAATTATAGTTTGAAAATTTTATATTGTACTTTTATTATATTTTTTAAGCTTATTAGCCCTTTTCTTAAAAAAAGCATTATTGACTTCTAGAACATAGTTTCCTCCCTCCTCCCCTCCTGGCCCCTCCCTTCCTCTCTCCTTCTCTCCCTCTTTTCTTCCCTCCCTCCCTCCTTTTTCCTCTACTTGGTACTCTCCTTTTCCTCAGATAAGGTGGGCACTCACATATCATACTCCCTCAGATCTACGTCATGTGAGGCCCAAGAGCTTCCACTTGTACTGGAGCTTGATAAGGCACAACATAAAGGGTGTGGTGTTCCACAAACATGCAGCAGATTCCATGACTCACTGGTGAGTGAAAATTTTCCTAGGATAGATATGCTAGGTTCCTATCTATTTGGGTGTGTGGGTTGTAGGATAGTTATCCTGTGATGTATGGTTAATATCATTTCATAGGGAATACATACCATGTTTATCTTTCTGGGACTGCGTCAGCCCACTTAGGATGAGGTTTTCTAGCTCCATCCATTTGGTTTTGAATTGCATGATTTCCTCATTTCTGATAGCTGTGTAGTATTCCATTGTGTAAATGTACCAGAGTATTTTTATCCATTCTTCAGTTGAAAGACATCTGGGTTGTTTCCAGTTTCTGGCTATTACAAATAAAGCTGCTATGAACATTGTTGAGGAAATGTCCTTGTGGTTTCATTTCGAATCTTTTGGATATATGCTCAAGAGGGGTATGGCTGGGTCTTGAGGTAGACTTATTACTAATTTTCTAAGATAGCTCCAGATTGATTTCCAAAGTGGTTGTACAAGTTTGCAGTCCCACCAGCAATGGGGGAGTGTTCCTCTTTCTCCACATCCTCGCCAGCATGTGCTATCATTTGAGTTTTTGATCTTAGCCATTCTGACAGGTGTGAGATGGAATCTCAGAGTTGTTTTAAGTTTCATTTCCCTGATGACCAAAGATGTTGAAATTTCCTCAAATGCCTCTCAGCCTTTAGAGATTCCTCTTCTGTGAATTCTCGGTTAAGCTCTGTACCCCATTTATTGATGGGGTTATTTGATTTTTTGGTGTTTAATTTCTTCAGTTCTTTATAGGTTTTGGATATTAGCCCTCTGTCAGATATTGGGTTGGTGAAGATCCTTTCCCAGTCTGTAGGCTGCCGTTTTGTTCTAAGGACAGTGTCCTTTGCCTTACAGAAGCTTTTCAATTTTATAAGGTCCCATTTATTGATTGTTTGTTTTAGTGCCTGAGCTATTGGTGTTCTATTCAGGAAGTTGCTACCAGTGCCAATGAGTTCAAGGCTTTTCCCCACTTTCTCTTCTGTTAATGTTAGTGTGTCCGGATTTATGTTGAAGCCCTTGATCCTCTCAGACTTAAGTTTTGTACAGGGTGATAATTATGGATCTATTTGCATTCTTCTGCATGTTGACATCCAGTTAGACCAGCACCATTTATTGAAGATGCTTTCCTTTTCCATTGTGTGTTTTTGGCTTCTTTATCAAAAATTAAGTGACGTAGGTGTGTGGGTTTATTTCTGGGTCTTCAATTCGATTCCATTGGTCAACTGGTCTGTTTCTATACAAGTACCATCCTATTTTTATTACTATTGCCCTGTAGTACAGCTTGAAATCTGGGATGGTGATACCTCCAGATGTTCTGTTATTGTACATGATTGATTTAGCTATTCTGGGCCTTTGTAATTCCATATGAAGTTGAGAATTTTTTTCCAGATCTGTAAAAAATTGAGTTGGTATTTGGATAGGAATCACATTGAATCTGTATATTGCTTTTGGTAAGAATGCCATTTTTATTGTGTTGATCCTACCTATCCATGAGCAAGTGAGATCTTTCCATTTTCTGATATCTTCTTCAATTTCTTTCTTCAGGGACTTGAAGTTCTTATCATACAGGTCTTTCACTTGCTTGGTTAGAGTTACCCCCAGGTATTTTATATTATTTGTGGCTATTGTGAGGGGTGTTGATTCTCTTATTTCTTTCTCAGCCCATTTATCTTTTGTGTAAAGAAGGACTAC
>CAJQZJ010031819.1:5225161-5243248 GCA_907164525.1 Lophiomys imhausi
TTGGCCCCTCCCGCCTGCCTTTGTGTTCCCTGCTTCCTGCGCTCTCTGGAAACCTCCCGCCCTCCTGCTTCACTAGCAGCTGCGGACCACCCGCTGAGCCCCCTGTTTGTTCCTTGCTAAGGCTTCCACTATCTCGCAACCTTTTCTAAGTGGGTATAAGTTCAACCTGATGTGTGGGGAGCCCAATAGGACAGCGATCTATGGCCAAATGGACCCTGATTCTGCCTGCTGTAAGTTGGGATCGATCTTACCAGGCGCCTCTCCAAATGGGAGTTCCCGAATCCCGCGTTTAGTGGCCTCCGTGTCTGTGAGAGATGGGGAGAGCCTTGCCCTGGGACTTTTAACAGTCCCTTGGGAGCTGTGAGTGTTCCGGGGGGGGGTCTAGCCCCTCCGGTTTTTGCACAGTGCCCAATATCTCTGTGTTTTTTATGGCTCTTTTTTCCCGCGTTCAGAATGCGTCAGTGTAGGTCGCCGCCATCTTCCGAGTCCGCCTACATAAGCATTTTAAACCGAATAAATTACAGACTAAAAGGAAAATGGTCATAAAATGTCACTTTCTCTAATATGAAAAATAAGTATTTGAGCTTATTTTTAGTCTCAGGTATGTTTCCCAAACATACTATTTATATTTTAAAAGTCAGTGCTTCACTAAGTATTAATACATACACAAAATATTTAGTAGAATAGAATAACACACATATACACAGAGACATATACAACAGCATACATGATTATGTGAATTCAACCTTGCATTTAACTAATACTTTTTTATTAGTATTTTCATTCATCTTCATCTTTGAGATCAGAGAGACCAAGTTTTTCATGTCATATAGTTTGATTTTGTTATTTTCTTTAAGAATAAAACATCAAACCTCTTGTTTAACTCAAATTTCCTTTAATTCTCTGCACCAACTATAATATACAACTTCAAAAGCATACCTGTAAGGGAGCATGTTAGAAACTTTTTCTGTGGTGCAGTTCAGTCATGTTTTTTCTTAGTCTTCTCTTTACTGTTTTGATACTTTGTGCATCCTTATTGAATTAAGTGTGACATGAAGATTTACAGAGCTATGGTAACTATTGATTTAATTATCCTTTAGTTATGCTATCAAAACTTTACATGAATATATTTATATAAAATTTAGGATTATGCAAGCTGAAAAAAGATGTGAAATGGTATTTGATTCTTTAATAGTTCAATGTTAGAATAATTTTTACAGCAAGCACTTCCTAGTTTAAAAAAATGTTATTGAGAGGTTTATTGTTTCCTTAAAGACTTTTTTATAACTTTGGATTTCCAGTTTTAGACCTCATTGAGTACTGACATAGAAACGTTTGGATAATTTTATACTTTTGTTTTTATTGAGTTAATTTTCTTTTATTTATTTGGTGTTGGGAATCTAATGTGGAGCCTTAGGCATGGTAGGCAAATGTTCTATTACTGATTTTCTGTTTTCTGTTACGAAAGAATGGGTTTGGAAAAGAGTTTGGTGGTAGAATATGAGCTTACTTTGCACAAAGACCTATGATCAACACTATTCACACCAAAGATAATATTTTAGTCATAAATCATTTCCATAAATTAAATTTGGCTTATTTTTTCCTCTCTGAACTTAAAATAATCTCAGAATACCTTTTGAGATTCAGCATTCTGAAACATTCACAACTGTCAATGCATTCTCCTGCTTTGCCAAACAACCATTAGGCACTTTCATATGCAACTCCTATATGCCATGAAAAGAATAAAATGTGATGTCTCCTCCTGTGTAGGTTACGATCCAGTGAGATTAATTAGCTAAAAACATGAAAGTCTATTATAAGCCCTGCTGTGTGGGCAGTATAAACAAAGAGATCTGATGGTATAAAGAATGTGGGCTTTTTGTGTGTGTGTGAATGCAGATAGGCATTCACAAAAGAGAAGGCTTTTGTGCCATCACTGGAAAACCAACTGAATTGTGCACATTCTATGGGGGAGGATATTCTAATACAATGAAGGTAGACACTAGTATTGCAGGGGGGGGGGAAAGGTAATGAAAAGGAGCTGGTCTGACAGAACAATGAGGTATTATGTGGTGTGGGTATGGGGGGCGGTTAAGTGGATGAAAGAAGAAACACGTAGTTCTAGGTGGTCAAATGCACTGTGCTATAATAGCAAGGATCTTAGAGGAATTTAATTCTAGTATCAATCCATCAAAGTCAGACTGATGCCTGAATAGGTCAAACAATATTCTGGGACATGAGACAGCTGGAGTGATCCTTGAGATTGCTGGAATCAGGAGACATAGAGCTAATTGGGCAGAGGAAATGCAGAGCCCAGCTGAGACTGTTTGAGAGCTGGAATTAACCCATTGCTTCCTTGGAAAGAGTATAAAGATGAAACATTTTACCACCAATTAATTCTAGTATCAGAGCCATTCTGTTAGCCTCATCAAACTGAATGCATATACATGCATATATAGAATTAAATTTTCTCATTGCCAAGTCTATCATATAGATAGCACTTAAGGAAGATACACTTCATGTTATTAAAAAGTAGTACAAAATAATTTGGTAATAATAATAAAGCCTAAATCTAATTTCATTTATCATGGAGGAAAAATGACCCAACATCAGAAAAAAATTCAACAAGATAAACTAATAAAATTCAATTTCAGCTTAATATAATTGGCAATATCTGTCTTAGCAAAAGTGGACTTTGGTAGGGTAGGATATATCATTCAGTCAGTGTGTAGGAAACACGAGGGAAGCTGGTACTCTAGCACCGAGGAAAGATAATTGACTGAGAAATGTGAATGAAGTCAAGGTGAGCTGGGAGGAATTGATGAGCGTTATCCTAATAACAGTGTTACTATTAATGTTTGTGCTGGCTGGAACAGCACTCGTTTGACCCAAGAGGCTCCGCTATTGTACTCCATCTCTTCTTCCTTAATAAAGGCTGGCACTGTGGTGCTGAATTAGACTTCCTTTGTTTTAACACCTTCACATTATGCTCTCCCACATTCTAGTATTCCAAACTGTTACCCAAGACAGTGATGACACCAGTCTAGGTAAAGGTGGGGGTCAAATGTTTATTCCTTATTTGAGGAACTTTCTAATAAATGAAAGCGGATAAAAATAGCTCGACCATTACCACATCACAGAAATCACAATCAGAAATAATTTCTTGTGGGCTCAAAAAGTGGCTGGGGTCTTAAGACTCTTCTGGGGAGGGTGAACTAGGCCTCAGCCTGGGATCTAGAAGCTTCCTGGCTTTTCTGAGCTTCTCTCTTCTCTCAAAGAAGCAATGTTCAGTTAAGAGGCAATAACTATATAACATCTACATGTATGGCATTAGGCTGAACTCAGTTCCCAAGTTCCATGTAATTGAAAAGGAGTCTGAGAAATATCAACCATGTCTGAGATGAAGGAGAGAAAACAGTAACACGATAATGAGATATGTTGAGCCCTTTGTGTTATATTTATTTTTAAAGATAAAATGAATGTTTAGTTTTTTTTTTTTCATTGCTGAGATATCAAATAGGCAGGGTAGGATTCATTTCCTTCTGTCCTAGCTGGAGTTGTGCTAAATTATAGTTAGTCTCCTTTATAAATAATGATTAAAATACCCAGAATGGGTCATCCTAAGGATATCTTCCAGGTTGTTGAGAGCAAAGTAAATCAAAGTATATAGGATGAAGAGCATAATGGACTAGGGACTCATGTTAATGAGAAGGTAAGATGTGAAATCAGGGGATCCAGCTCAGTTGACAGAGCACTTACACAACATGACCTTGGCTTTGGGTTCAACTACCGGAATTGTGAAAAACAAATGAACAATATACGAATACATGGGGTAGGAGAGAAAGTCCAGCAGATAGAAAACAATTGCAATTTAATTCAAGAGAGTTTAATTATAAAATTGTAGACATTAAATAAAAATTCCATAGCAATATCTTTAATTTAACTACAAAGAAAGTGAATGAAGCATTTGTAAATATGGAACCACTACTCAAATATATAGAATCTTATGTCACTACAGGTTGAAATTTGCCGACAACTCATCAGGATTCTGTACTGTGGGTGAGTATTAGAAAGGATATTGGTCCTGTCAACCTTTCAAATTTTCTCTGGTCCTGAACTCATCTTGTGGGCCTAAGCCAATGGAGCTTGCTTTAGACATCTTTTCTTACCCATTAAATCTGAAAACTATTTAAATACATTATTCTCCAACTGAGATCATTTATTTAACACCACCACAAAGAGGTCTGGTTTCATTTGAAACATTTTAGAGCTGTTTTCAAATGTCAGCCAAATCATTGTCCTTTCTGTAAATTTATATTTGGAATCACAAAATGAATAACTTAGGTTTCTGTAATTTAAAAAAATGGCCCCGTGTTCATGTGTAGGCTGGTGTCAGTATTCTTAAACTCTATGTGACACCTGTAATATTATGGTAGAAGTTATGTGGCCCACACCGAACTGTCAACAATCACACAATCTGCTGTTTCAAGTAGTTTCAATTTTTAAGGTTTAATTCGTATTCCAAAATTTTATACCTTAGAAAGTTCTCGATAAGCATATTTTCCCTTTCAAATATTGCATTATTTGAAATAGAATATTACTGATTTTACTCACTTTTGCTATCCCTGACACTTTTGAACCCAAGGGCCTGGCTGATAATCAAAGTGTAAAATTTTTCTTGACTTTTACACATGAATGCCTCCAGATGATTTGAGTGTTAGAGTTAGTGTAAGTATTTTG
The DNA here is from genome assembly GCA_907164525.1 of Lophiomys imhausi. Taxonomy (NCBI): domain Eukaryota; kingdom Metazoa; phylum Chordata; class Mammalia; order Rodentia; family Muridae; genus Lophiomys; species Lophiomys imhausi. The sequence continues at coordinate 5,229,902 of CAJQZJ010031819.1, forward strand.
CAATTAAATATGAAGACTCGGGTGTAATATGTGCCATTTAAACAAAATTTTATGGGTCAAATAGTTTCTTTGAAAGAAGTTGAGATAAACTGGACTCACATTTATTTATTTATCCAAGTTACATCTCGACCACAGACCCCTTCCTCCTCCCCTACATGTCCCACTCTCCCACCTCCTTCTCCCTCTACCTCCTATCATTCTCTTTGGGTGAGAGGAGCTGTCCCATATCCACTCCTTCAGTTCATCGGTCACATGAGGGCTAAGAGCTTCCTCTTGCTTTGGGTCCCAACATGGCAGCCCAGCTAGGGTAAGGTTTCCAACTAACAGTTAACAGTGTCCATGACTGAGATTGCCCCCACCTACTTGCTAAAGGATCTGTATGAAGACCAGGTTGCCTATCATCTATATATGTATAGGGAGGTCTAGGCCTAGTCTAAGTTTTATTCTTATTTTTTCAGTTAGTGTTTCATTCTGTGTTAGGCTCTAAACTGGACTTTTATGCATTTACTGAGGTATGAGGATTCTCAGACTGTGACTAGCCTCTTGCTTCCCTCCAAGCATCATGTGTTTCCATTGACATCTTATATCATCATAATTACAACAAACTTGTGTTGATCCTTTTCTAACATAGATGGATTTTAATATTGGATACTTTTTTCCTTAGTGAGGAAATTGCATAATTATTAACCAGTGAGGTATTGGGGAAAATACTGCATTTTAATATGTAATGGTGATAGAGTTATGACATTTTTCTGAGTTTTTTTTTTACAATTATAAGTTATTGAACTGAAGAGGTTGTAATGGAGACATGCTTGCTGTCTATTGTCCCTTTGAAGGTAATGCTCCTAATGCCTTCAAGTTTTTTCTACCAACCCTCAGATGTTAAATGGTTCACCACTTCTCAACAGTTCAGTGGATGGGAGACGAAATCTTCAAATGCTTTACTTTCAGTAAAACAAGCTTTCTGTCTTTACACATATTTTTAATGGTAAGATCTTACAATTTTTTAATTTAGATCAATTAGTGCGTCAGAGAATTGATACTGTCTTTGAAGGTTTTTCAACATAGTGTGTCAGAGAACTAATAATGTCTTTGAAGGTTATTCAGCATAGTAAGATAAATTATGCTTGCATAAAGTTCTGTTGCATGAGTCATGCAAGCCTTTTCATAATTTTGCATTCAGTAACGTTTTTTTGGGGGGAACCAGAAAATTGTAAGGTTATTATTGTAATGTTGTTATTGTTATTATAATAATGTAGATTATTATACTTTGAAAAACACCAGTCTACTCTAAATTCTCAAAGAGATTCAAAATGACTCTAGAGAGCCCTGATGAAAAGCCAGGTGAGGAGTTTAGATATTGAATGTTCCTGAAAGATTGCATTTGACAATTTGGTCTCCAATCCGCTGAACTGTTGAGAAGTGGTGAAGCATTTAGGAGCTGAAGGTCAGTGGCAGCAACTTGAAGTCATTGGGAGCATGACCTTCAAGGAGATGACTAGACCTCTCCCTCATTTCCCTACTTGTGATCTGAACCCTATGACATGAGCAGCTTGCTCTGAGATACACTACTTAAAGGACTGGTAAAATGGACTAATGATGCCTGGAACCAGAAAGTTTCTAAAGCTGAGTCAATTGTGGGATACTTCGAAGCTGGCTTTGGTCCAGAGTCAGCTTTTCTAGACATTGTATATTAGTATTTATTTTCATGCATTTGTGATGAAAGTTACAAATGTTTTTTCTGTAAAGCAATTATGAGATTTAATTAACCTGCCACAATACAAGACTAGTACTTCTTTTTGTAGAGAAAATATATTCTTAGCCTATGGTTTCTCAAAATAAATATTTTTTGTGTTGCTTTTTTTTAGTATTTATTTATTGCTTCAATTTACAGCTCCATCACAGTCCCCTTCCTCTACTCCTCTGGAGCCCACCCTATTCCCCTTATCCCATCTATTCTACTCCTCTGGTGTGGGTTGCCCTGCATATCAGTCCCCTTCAGTTCAACAGCTATATGACAGCTAAGAGCTTCCTCTTGCACTTGGGGCCTACATGGCAGCTCCACTAGGGCAAAGTATTCCACTAGCAAGTAATAAAGTCTATATTCCTGTTCCTTTCCATCTGTTTGTTGTAGGATAGTTATCCTGTACTATATGGCTAAAATCCAGTTATAAGTGAATAGATGCCATGTGCATCTTTCTGAGTCTGGGTTAGCTCAGGATGAGCTTTTCTATTTCCATGCATTTGGCAGCAAATTGCATGATTTCCTTGTTTCTGATAGCTGAGTAGTATTCCATTGTGTAAATGTACCACAGATTTTTTTTAACCTTTCATCAGTTCAGGGACATCTGGGTGGTTTCCAGTTTCTAGCTATTACCAAGAAAGCTGCTATGAACATAGTTTAGGAGATGTCCTTGTGGATTGATGAGGAATCATTTGGATGTATACCCAGAAGTGGTATGGCTGGGTCTTGAGGTAGAGCTATTCTAAGTTTTCTAAGATATCTCCAGACTGATTTCCATAGTGGTTGTACAAGTTTGCACTCCCACCAGCAATGGAGGAGTGTTCCCCTTTCTCCACAACCTAACCAGCATGTGCTGTCATTTGAGTTTTTGATCTTAGCCATTCTGACAGGTTTGAGATGGAATCTCAGAGTGGTCTAGAGATGCATTTCTCTCATGAATAAGGATGTTGAGCATTTGTTCAAGTGTCTCTCAGCCATTAGAGATTCCTTTTTTTGTGAATTCTCAGTTGAGCTCTGTTCCCCGTTTTCTTATTGAGTTATTTGATTTCTTGGTGTTTAATTTCTTGAGTTCTTAATAAATTTTAGATATTAGCTCTCTGTCAGATGTGGGGTTGGTAAAGATCTTGTCCCAGTCTGTAGGTTGCCATTTTTTTTTGAATGACAGTGTCCTTTGCCTTACAGAAGCATTTCAGTTTCATTAGGTCCCATTTATTGATTGTTGGACTTAGAACCTGAGCTATTAGTGTTCTGTTCAGGAAGTTGTCACCAGTGCCAATGAGTTCAAGGCTTTTCCCTACTTTCTTTTCTATTAGATTTAGTGTGTCTGTTTTTATGTTAAGATCTAAGTGAAATGGGCAACTTTCTTGATAGACTCCACCTACCAATGTTAAATCATGATCAGGCTAACAGATTAAACAGTCCTATAAGCCTTAAGGAAATAAAAACAGTCATTAAAAGTCTCCCAACCAAAAAAGCCCAGAGTCAGATGGTTTCAACACAGAATTCTAGCAGACCTTCAAAGAAGAGTTAATACCAATACTCTACAAACTCTTCCACAAAATAGAAACATAAGGAACACTGTCAAACTCATTCTGTGAGGCCACAGTTACCCTGATACCTAAACCACTCAAAGACCCAACAAAGAAAGAGAATTTCAGACCTATTTTCCTCATGAACATAGACATGAAAATACTCAATAAAATACTTACAAACTGAATCCAAGAGCACATCAAAAGTATCACCATGGTCAAGTAGGCTTAATCCCAGGAATACAGGGGTGGTTCAACATATGAAAATCCATCAACATAATCCACAATATAAACAAACTGAAACAAAAGAAAAGCCACATGACAATCTCACTATGTGCTGAAAAAGCATTTGACAATATCCAACACCCCTGAATGCTAAAAGTCCTAGAGAAAACCAGCATACAAGGACCATACCTAGAAATAATAAAGAAAATATAAAATCCAGTAGCCAACATCAAATTAAATGAAGAGAAACTTAAAGCATTTCCCCTAAAATCAAGGACAAGTCAAGGATGCCCACTCTCCCCATATCTCTTCAAAATAGTAGTTGAAGTTCTTGCTAGAACAATGAGACAACTAAAGGAGATCAAGGGGATACAAATTGGAAAGGAAGAAGTCAAATTATCCCTATTTGCAGATAATATGATAGTTTACATAAAAAACCCCAAAAATTCCACCAGAGAACTCTTACAACTGATAAACACCTTCAGCAAGGTGGCTAGATACAAAATTAATTAAAAAAACTGATAGCCCTTCTTTATACAAAAGATAAATGCTCCAAGAAAGAAATTAGGAAAATAACACCTATACCTGGAGGTAACTCTGACCAAGCAAGTGAAAGACCTGTATGACAAGAACTTCAAACTCTTGAAGAAAGAAATTGAAGAAGACATCGGAAGATCTCCATGCTCATGGATAGGTAGGATCCACATAATAAAAATGGCCATCCTACCAAAAGCAATATACAGATTCAATAAAATTCTTATAAAAATACCAATACAATTTTTTACAGACCTTAAAAGAATAATTCTCAACTTCATATGGAATAAAAAAAAACAGAATAGATAAATCAATCCTGTATAATAAAAAATCATCTAGAGGTATCACCATCCCAGATTTCAAGGTATACTACAGAGCAATAGTAATAAAAACAGCATGGTACTGGTACAGAAACAGAACAGTTGATCAATGGAATCGAATTGAAGACCCAGAAATGAACCCACACACCTATGGTCACTTAATATTTGACAAAGAAGCCAAAACCATACAATGGAAAAGGGAAAGCATCTTCAACAAATGGTGCTGGTCTAACTGGATGTCAACATGTAAAAAAATGCAAATAGACCCATATTTATCACCTTGCACAAAACTTTAGTCCAAGTGGATCAACTTCTTAACATAAAACCAGACATGCTAAATCTACCAAAATAAATATTAATAGGAGTTGCTCTGATCAAGATGAAAATTAATAAGTAGATAAATTAATAAAAAAGAAGTTGGTATGCTGTAACTTTTTCTAGGTAATTTTTCCTCTGAATAAAATTTTGGCAAAAATACTGAACTTAGCACTTTGTATTTATTTATTTACACATCTGTATACTTAACAATAATGGTTAAAGAATAAGAAGCCATAACTTTGAGAATGAGTGCAGGCCATGTGACGAACTTGAGGGTAGAAAGGTAGGAGGAAATGATTTAAATACATTACTGATATATGAAATTCACAAACACTAAAATGTTTCAAAATGATTGTTATGTGAATACAACCATGTTTAGTGTCTTTTTGTGATGGTAACTCACTGATAAGCTTATATATGCCATCTGGTTGCACACTGGCATAGTATATTACATGAACATCAAGTCTGAGTCTTCCTCCTGCTGACATCTCCCAAGGCATCTTATGCATCCCTACAAGATGGCTAATCACTCACTGTTTCCTATTTTTCCTGAAGACTCAGTCTTCTGATTCTTCTTTACTTGAAAATTTATTACAGCACATGGAAGACGAGAATGTCATCAAATATCTGACAACAGGATGGATGTGAACATTAGAGGGGAAGGACACAGTGAAAGAAGGATCAATGTGACTGTGAAAGACAGACTATGAAAGCAACACCTGTCAAAATTCTCAATATCTTTAGTAAAAAATTAAATCTGTTAGATATATTTTTAGAACTCTTTACACTACTTTTGCAAAGGAAATTTCTTATAATAAAGATGAGATATTACTAAAATCCCAAGTTCAGAATCCACTCCTAAGGTATCTTGATCTATCAGTAATTTAAATTATGTGATTTGTTTTTGAGAAGCAGTCTCCAAATAGCCAACATGTACTAAATCTCATGGGTCCAAAAGTGAAACATTACATTTACCTACACATACTGAAACAGAGGTAGACCACAGATCATGGGGACTTTGAGCTTAAAGATGTAAGTGGGATATTGGGTATCAGCCTTTAAGTTTTTAATTATTGACAGGCTTTTCTTGATTATTTACCAAATATATAAAAAAATTAAGAAGATTTTCCAACTTAAACTGATTTCAAACTGCCAAGAGCTTTCCCATGTTGACAAAGAGGCACAGGCATTTTTCATATTAAATATTCATACCTCATGATAGCATCAGTCTACCTTTTGAGAGTACATACATTTCATTACAAAATGAATGCATTTATCATTTGTTATGGAAAATTTAGACCATAGATAGGAGATCCATAACCTGACATTATAATTACCAACTACTAATCTTGCTTCAGCTTTAGCCTACTTTCCCTTCCTAATTTTCAGTTTTATTTCCACTCTGCCAGGTGGAATATTTTGAGGCAGCACCTTTTTTTTTTTTTTTATAAGTACTTTATTTTTTTTTCAAGTTACATCTCAGTCACAAACCCTTCCCTATTCCCCCTTCCTGTCCCACCCTTCCACCCTCTTCCCCCCCCCAACAGCTTCCCTTTTCAATCCAACAAATGGTTCTTTCTCTTATAACAGTAAATTATATACAAAACAGCAGAATTAAATATGCCACATTTATGAGAGTTAAATGGCCCAGTATACCTTCCCAATGTCCAGTTCATACCTATTTGGCTCCTGACTTTAACCTTCTACCTTCTAACCATCTCCATGAGTTTAAAGTTCTATAACTGACTTAGCTTTCATACTAACTTGCATCACTATTATAACCATCTTCTTAGATCTAGAACGCCCTCTTGATTCCTAAACAACTCAAAATTTAGCTATGAGACTCAAGCTGTCTATTCTTCAACCACCTCAGAGAGCTGAGAAGGATAAACATATCTGATTATATAGAAGTGCAGGGCCTGCAGCTTCCAATACTAAGAAATGACAAACCAGTGACTACCTGGACAGTTCCCATTTTCTCTCCATACATTCCAGCATCAGTCTTCAGCCTTTTGGTCCTGTTTCTCTGACAGACATTTATTGTAGAGCAGGGATTATGAAGGACTAACCTACCCTGTCTTGGCAGAGCTAGGCTGTCGACTTCCCTGCTACCAAGTTTTGTCCTTTTTGGACAGCAGTCTGTCTGCAGTTGAAGCGAGGAGTTTTTACATGCCAAGAGATAGGCTTGCAACTAATTCAACCATCTCACACTGGAGATTCTTCGATGCTTTTCTTCTACTTGGAGTAGAATAGGGGGTGCTGTCAGGAGCTGATATGTCATGAGGCAGCACCTTTTACAATATTTTTCTAGTTGTGGTAGCTGTTTTTTGCTGCTACTTAGTAATGGAAAGGACACACCATATAAACAGTCAGATCTTTAAAGATGTTTAGAATGCATATTTTTTTGTGGGGGAGGAGGTGGTGAAAATGGAACTAAAGCATAAACAAAAACTGTCTTACTGCCATTGTACCCTAGCTTAATACTTCTTCCAGATTAAGATAGCAGGCAGCCATGATGACCTTACTTCCTACAAAAGAGTAAATTCAGAAACATGTGGCAGGTGCTAGATATGATGTGACTCAGTGGTCAAACTCATCACCAGATTTTAATGAGACTTGAATACTGGATCTAGGGAGAGTTAAACACTTAGAACAAGATGGGTGCTGAAGACCAATGCCTGTGGTCTTAATTAAGTTTTCTAATGTTAGAAAAAACACCACAACCAAATGCAACTTGGGAAGGAAATGTATTTATTTCAGCTTACAGCTTGTAGTCCATCATCCAGGGAAATTAGGCCTGTAACCTGGAGATAGGAACTGATGCAGAGACCATGGAGGAATTAGATTACCATATTTTCCTTCATGGCTTGCTCAGCCTGCTTCCTTTTGCTACCCAAGACCATCAGACCAGAAATGTTACCATCTAGAGCGAGCTGTATTCTTCCCTATCAATCATCATTCAAGAAATTGTACCACAGGCTTGCCCAGAGGCCAACCTGATGGGGGCATGATGGGGTGGTATTAAGCATTCTAAATGTTGTTTGGTACTGCTTGCTGTGTATTACTTACTTTGACTCTGATTGGTTAAATAAATGCTGAGGCCTGGAGATTGGCAAAGATGGAGGTAGGCTGGAATAAGGTGTGTGGGCTTTTTGATAGAGAGAGCATCTTGGGGGAGAAGAAGCTCACAGGAGAAACCAGGAGCAAACAAGGAGGGCATGCCATGCAGTAAATTAAAGAAGATCCTTCCACATGGCCTGGAACATTGGCTTAGCATGGAGAATAATAGTCCAGAGGGACATATGTACATATGGGGTTATATTTGGGTAATAGAATTATGACCTAGCTTAGATGGGCTAGATTTGTACAACTCAGGCCTAGGCTTGTTAAAATCCATGTGGTGTCTGTATGTATTCATTTGTAATGGTAGATTAAGGATTAACACCACTGACCAATTAAATATAATATAAATATTGGTTAAACAATTTAATTAGCCATATTTTTTTCTACATATGGTTCCCAGTGTATGGCAATTACAATCCATGCTTACAGCCTGAGAAGGCCTGGATGAAAAGTAATTTCCTAGCCAAAGAGTGGGGAGCCAAATCCAAATACATTTCAAAAGGGCAGCTTTCTTAACAAAAGCTACTGCCTTACAGCAAAGGTGGAAGCTTAGCTCTTCTTATATCCTAAATAACCCCGCAGCCTTCTAAACAGAGTTTGAGAATAGAATTAACCACCTAAATTAAAAATTGAGAAATTCATAATGTCCCAATATGTTTGGATTCCAATTGAGTTTGTTTCTCTTAACATAAAGATGATTTTATACTGACAATTGTGGTTCTATGTATACTTTTTGAGAAAGATTTGCCTAGGATAGGCTTCAGAAAGAGAGTTTACAGATGGAATGCTAAACTGCTGACAATAACAATAAGGAAAGGAAGGAGGCCTGTCTTGATACAAAAGAAATTGATGGCAGCAGGAGCTCACAGCTGCCTGATGAGAACTAGGTGCTTATCAAGAGTATCTGGGAAAGGCCCACCAAGGATACACAGTCAAAGCTAGATTTCAGGAATAATAAACAGAACTTTAATTACAACACGGGAGGGCAATTAGACCAAGGCTTTTGGAATGTTCTTTGCTTGAATTTTGTTTAGCTTTGAGTTCCCTATATCGGCGGGAGATAAAAGGGATGTTTTTGTTGTTTGGCAGTGCTGAGATATAAAGATATGGAGAGAGGGGGTCACAAGCCAGTCTCCTTAGATAAGGGGTTCCCACTGGAAAACTGATTTCAAGAGAGATATTAGGCCCTAAGGGAGATATGTTAATTGTTGGGTGTGATGGTGCATGCCTATAATCCCAACATTTGGGAGACAAAGACAAATGGATCTCTGACCTTTGTCAAGGTCAGCCTAGTCTGCAGAGAAATCCTGTCTTGAAAGAAAATAGAGAGATATGTTACTTGTGAGAAATTATATATTTTCAGAACAAAGGGATCAAACCCCAAAGAAGACAAGATGAGTCCCGATGGTCCATCCTCAAAGACTGTTCCAGGCAGGACATCAATGAAACCCTGAACTTTCCCACACAAAGTTCAACTTCGGACTACAAACTGCTCAGGACATTCACATTGCTGAGCACATAGAGACTGGACAACAAATGTTACTATTAAATTGCTTAACCAATTTTTTGTATTTTATTTGGGCCCCCAAACTGGTTTTCTATGACCCAGTTCAGCAAGAAGCAATTTTAAGAGAGCGACACCCCATTCCCAAAAGGTGGGGTGGATGATATTTTGGTCATTTGATATGTTATAGATGTTGTTTAGGGGGATTGGTTACAAATTGTTAAATGGTCTTATTAAACAAGGTTTAAGAGGTTAGACTCAAGGACTTTTCTATTTCTTTTTCTTTTCTCTATCCTTCTTTCTCTCTTATATAGGGGAAAAGATCTTGAAAGGAAAAAGAAGGGGAATATAAATAATATAATATAGAAATGATAAGCTATAAGGATAGATTATTGAATATGCTCTAAAACTTAAAATTGTTGTTATTCTTAAAGTAAGGTTATCTTTTGACACATTAGTATTGAATTTTGTACATTGATAAAAAATAAGATTAATTTTGATAGAATTTTACAATTTGCTTATTCGATGATAGACTTATTAATCAATAAATGTCTTCAAAACCCTCAGAGGCATACAAAAAATGGAATTTAAAGACTTTTTTATTATTGTAAACATTGTTTAACTTTAAGACAGTTCCTGACAGCTCCCATTTGACTTGGAAGAAAACAATGAGCATCAAAAAGAAATCTCCCATCAGGAGATAATTCCTACTGCACAAAATGTCCCTGCTCTCTCAACAGACTATGTACAGTCCAAAGATGGACCAGAGCTCAAATGCAGGTAAATTGATGTCCTGATTCTGTAGAGACAGAATGGGCAAATCCTTATTTCCTTGCTGCATAATTGTGTCTGTGAAATATGCTTGGCCAGAAGGCTAAAGATGATACTCCGATGGTCTCCAGAGATATTTTAGACTGTCTAAACAACAAACTGTCATATTTCTTTTTGGAAGCTGCTCTTCTCTGCTTCCTACTCACTCAAATAATAATTTTATCCCTTCTTATGTCTTTGATGGGGTTGAAGACATTATAGCTATAAAATTTCAATTAAACTTGAGTTATTTAGGATTTTAAAGGAAATATAGGAGATGATAGAAAGTATTTAGGTTCAGAACTTTAGACATACCAAGATAGACAGATGATTTTTTTTCTTCTTCAAGATTGCCTGATACGAATAGAGTAAACATTATGTGTGTACCATTTTATATATGGTTTTCTTGATTGTTTCATATTTGTTCTTATTTTTACTATGAGTTAAAAAATTTTTAGCCTTTTTATTAGACAAAAGGAAGGAAATGATGGGGTGGTATTAAGCATTCTAAATGCTGATTGGTCCTGCTTGCTGTCTGTTACTTACTTTGACTCTGATTGATTAAATAAATGCTGAGGCCTGGAGATTTGGTAAAGACTGAGGTAGGCAGGACTAAGGTGTTCAGGCTTTTTGGGAGAGAGAGTATCTTGAGAAGAAGCTTGCTGGAGAAAAAGCCAGGAGCAAACAAGGAGGACACACCATGGGATAGATTAAGGAAGATCCTTCCATGTGGCCTGGAACATTAGTATAACGTGGAGAATAATAGTCCAGAGGGACATATGTATATATGGGGTCATATTTGTGTAATAGAATTATGAGCTAGCTTAGATGGGCTAGGATTGTACAACTCAGGCCTAGGCTTGTTAAAATCCATCTGGTGTCTGTGTGTATTCATTTATAATGGCAAGTTAAGGATCAACACCACCAAACCAATTAATTACAATAAAAATACTGGGTAAATAGTTTAATTAGCCATTTTTTTTTCTACAGGGACATTTTTCCCAGTTGAGGTTCCCACTTCTCAAATAATTCTATGTTGTGTAAAGCTGATATAAAACATCTGTGATCTTAGAACTTTTGTAGATGAGGTAGGAGAATCACTGTGAATTCCAGGAGTGAGTTATGAAGTAATAACCCCTCTCAAAATAACAAAAACAAAAAGAAGGACAAAATAAATTAAAAAAATAAATGTGTACTTTAACAAATGACATTTTTAGTAAACATAAAAGCCTCTTAAAATCCTTCATTTAATTTTAAGAAAATGTAGGGAAGTCCAATTAAGGTAAACTTCATGTTCTATGGGCAGTGGAGATATAGAGAAACTGCCTGCTTTGGGCAGCAGTGGGAGCTAATAGATCAGACGGTAATCACATCCTATTGAATTGTAACCTTTCATCACAATTTAAAAAGCATCTTCTTAGAACACCCTCTTGATTCCCAAACAACTCAAAATTTAACTATGAGACTCTAGCTATCTATTCTTCAACCACCTCAGAGACCTGAGAGGGACAAATATATCTGATTATATAGGAAGTGCAAGGCTGCAGCTTCCCAATCTAAGAAATGACATACCAGTGGCTGCCTGGACAGCTCCCATTTTCTCTCCATACATTACAGCATCAATCTTCAGTCATTTGGCCCCATTTCTCTGACAGACATTGATTGTAGAGCAGGGGTTATGAAGGACTCTCCTACCCTGTCTTGGCAGAGCTAGGCTGTCGACTTACCTGCTTCCAAGTTTTGTCCTTTTTGGACAGCAGTCTGTCTACAGTTGAAGCAAGGGATTTTTCCTACCCTGTCTTGGCAGAGTTAGGCTGTCGATTTCCCCGCTACCAAGTTTTGTCCTTTTTGGACAGCAGTCTGTCTGCAGTTGGTGCAAGGGGTTTTTTCATGCCAAGAGAAAGGCTTGCCACCAATTCAACCATCTTACAGTGGAGGTTCTTCGATGCTTATCCTCTACTTGGAGTAGAATAGGGTTGCCGTCAGGCGCTGATATGTCTTGATAAAAAAAAATCTTGTTTTAAGATAACATCTTTGAATGCCATATTCTGCAGATCTCAAGGGGTTTTTGAAGATGCCCTATCCATCTCTTGTATTTAGATAAGCAAATGTTGCTTGTCTCTTAGCAACTTGATTACTGGGTAGTTTAGAGAATATCTGTGATAGACTGTCATAGTAGCCAACAAAGAGACATGTTTGCATGACTAGGAGTTTGTTTTAACTATCCTAGACCGTTTTAGACGGTTGGTATCAAGAGGTCAGAGCTTCACATTTTATTTTTAAGTATCTCTAGGTATGATACCATTGGGAAGCATTACCTTTAAATTTGTATCAATATACAAAGATCTATTCAATTGTGGTTAAATATACTCTTAATTATGTATCAATATACCAAGATCAATGCCTATGTAGCCCAGTATAATCTTAATATTAAGTCCATATGCAAGGGTCAATACCATTGTGGCCAACTATAATCTTAATTTTGTATCAATATACAAAGATCAATACCGATGTAATCCAATACAATCTTATTTTTGCACAATAAACAATGGTCAATACCACTTTAGCCAAATAAACTACTAATTTTGTATCAATATACAAAGGTATAAGGGCATATTCAATAATCTGCCCCTTCTTCTTGGACCTTCCTGTGCTATGTCTATATCTCACTTTTCTCAAGCCCATGCACTCCTACATAGGAGAGGAAGAAGGATACAGAAAAGGAAAAGTAGGAATTCCCTGGGGCTAACCTCCAAAACCCATTAAGACAGGACCATTTATCAGCTTGTAGTTTCTTCCCCTACATAACAGAGTTTTCAGTTATCCTTCAAATAACCAAAAAGATGGGCGGAGAAACACCCTCCCCACCCTCTGGGCATGGGACGTCGCTCTCTTAAAGTGACTTCCTGCTGATTTGGGTCGTAGTAGACCTGTTTGGGGCCCCAACCCAAATGGGAAAAATGATTAAAAATGTTAGTACAATCCTTTTATGTTCAGTGAGTTGGATATAGAACTTTAAACTCATGGAGATAGGTCGACAGTAGAATGTTGAAGTCAGGTGCCAAATACATATAGACTGGACATTGGGATTGTATGCCAAGCCATATAACTCTCATAATTTTGGCCTAATTACCTCTGTTGTTTTGTATTGTATTTATTATTATAAGAGTAAGAGCCATTTGTTGGACTGAAAGGGGGAGCTGTTGGGGGGAAAAGATATATCTTAAACTTAAAAAAAAA
>CAJQZJ010031819.1:5248248-5268214 GCA_907164525.1 Lophiomys imhausi
GGGTGGGTTGAGGCGGAAGAGGGTGGGAGGGTGGGACTGGAGGCGGGGTAGGGAGGGGATTTCAATTGAGATGTAACTTGAAGAAATAAAAAATAAAGTAAAAAAAAATGCTTATGTAAAATTTTATGAATTTTTGAAACCTTTAAAGATAAGAGAAAAATTATATCCATGATTCACCACTAAAATCAATGAATATTAATATTTTACAAATTTTGTCAGCTATATTATTCTTTCTGGTGTTTTCATACCTTGTGTCACTCGAGATTAAAGATAAGGTCTCACATGTACTTTAAAATGCAGCATAAGCCCTCTTATTACTTTTATTTTGAAACAGAATTTTTTTCTATTCTGATTGAAGTAGCCTTGAACTCATTTGGTAGCCTATGAAGGCTTGATTTTTCGATATTCCTGCCTTAGTCTCCAGACTCTATGGGATTAGAAGCTTGTAATAACGAATGTGGCTTCGTTCTCATTTGTATTTTTTGTGAATTTTGGATTGAAACGTATCTCCATGGAGTACAGTATGATCATCTTATGATGTGACATTCAAACACAATGTATTATGATTAAAGTCAATAAAAGTAGTATTTCTCTCCTCTATCATTTATTTGCATGTGTTAAAATCTTTTAGAGCATTCTTTTGAGGTCATTTCAATGTAAAGCCTATAACAAGTTTGTATACACTGCAGGTACCCTACTGTTCTATAGAACACTAGAACTACCTGCTTGTGTACCTGTTGGCAGTACCTGTTGTCCATCTCTCTTCATACTCCTCTCTCTTCAACTTCCTAACCTCTGGTGACCTCTGTTCTACTCTGCTTTTAGAAGATCAACATTTAAGCTTCCACACATAAGTGAATATGTATGATTTGTTTTCTATGCCTGGTTTATTGCACTTACAATATCCTACAATTCTACTCATGTGGTAGCAAAAGACATAAAATAATTTTTACAGGAACTTAAGTTTAAATTCCATGAAAATTTGACTTTGAGACATGAACTTATATTAGCAATCTCCAGACAGACAGGATATGTAGGCAGACATATAGATAGACAAACCTACATAGATCACATGGGAGATAGCCATTGTAAACGGGAGGAAAATTCCTATATCATGAAGGATCCAGAACAGCACAAGCATTTGACATAACAGCCTGGGATCTGAACTTATGTGAGCTCAGAGGGCTGTGAGGTAAGTTTCAGAGTCCAAAGGCAGAGGATTTGGATGTCTTTTGCTAAGGATATGAGAAAGAGAGTGTTTTAGGGCAGGGACAGAGACACACAGAAAGAAAACTACCATTTCCATGAATTTGAGGGGAGGGGAGGGGACATCTAGGCCCTTAAGCTATTTGAAGATCTAGCCACAGTCAGGGTAGATTTTTCCCAGTCAGAGTACAACCTATAAACTATATGGTGGTGCCGATTATTTCTGTAAATAACATCACAAACATCTAAAACTGAATTGTCAGCTTTCCAGGAAATCCTGAGTTCAATCAGGCTAACATCTAAAATTAACCATCCCATCTGTTTCCAATATAATTTCAATATAAGACACTAAAATCTTGTCACTGACACCATGTTTCCAGCAGGATTTTAAGTATCAAATTCTCTATTTGTCTATCAATTTATCATCTGTCTGTCTGTCTATCTATCATCTATCTACCTACCTATCTACTATCATATATCTATCTATCTATCTATCTATCTATCTGTCTATCTATCTATCTATCTATCTATCTATCTATCTATCTATCTATCATCTATCATTTATCTTCCTATCACCTATTTATCTATCATCTGTAATATCAATCAGAAAGTTATATTTAATGCCACAGTTTTAAAGTATGTGCAGCAAAGCTTCAATAGCTCCCAACTTATACCCATGCATGGCATAAACTTACTTCTTTTATTGTTTCATTTCTCCTTGCATAATTCAGACTTTTCAGACTTTCCTCAGTTTTATTACTTGATTTGAATATGATTTCCTGGGTGAAATTATTTGATTACTTGAGTGAAATAACCTGAGGAGAAGTGTACAATGAGAACACCGAAATGAAAGTGTGTTTTTTCAATGTCTTTGCCAACTAAGTCAAGTAGACTGTGTTGTATGAGAAAATGTGACTTGTCTCCCACTCCCAACATGGAGATATATGTTATAAAATCGGGTAGAGGAGAAGATGTAGATGAAATGTCCACAAATTACACACCCTTTAATGCTGCCCAAGAGAAGTAATGCTTCCCTATAGGTGTACCTTGAATGTATCCTCTTTTCTTCAGCTAATATATCCATACACTTATTTTCCCTCATTGCCTTGTGCTGTGTCTTTAATATATTATTGGCACATGGATTTTATATCACAATATGTTTCTGAGTTATGCATCTTAAAAGAGGAGTTTTGAAATGGAAGGTTTTAAGATGAAATTGACTGAAATAAGGAAAGCAAGATCTATCCCTTTGATTTAGTTCATTTTTAAATACACAGAGTGTTTCCTATTAATTGTGTTACTTTGTATTTAGAACTCATAGTGAAAGAGGAACAAGCTAAGGTGATAGGTAAATGAGCCCAACATGCTACAGTGGTGACTCTAACCCATGCTCATGTGGGCAGTATAGGTTAAACTATATGGTTTACAAAACCAAAAGAGCTGAACTTGGTAAGGGGATTCTATGGAGGAGGAGAGCTTAGCAGTATGAAGGGAGATGAGAGAGGATTCACATTTATGAAGTTTTTTGTACTATTTACAGTCTCCTAAAAGACACTACTGATATTAAATTATACATCACAAAAATATATCATTTCTATCAATTATAACAATAAATTTGTTTCTTAAAGAAACTATTTTAACATGTAGTTAATATAATTCTTATATTTAAGAACATGACTTCAATCTGAGTTGTAGAAGATGTGTCCTAGAGAATCGACACATTATCCTACGGAGCAATGTAGTAATTCCTCAGATATTCAAAACAGATAGAAGGTGAGTTTTAAATAATTTTGAAGATGACATAAGTTCATGTAAGTTGCATTAAAAAGGAATGAAGGTATTGGTTATTTAATAAATGTGCTCTTGCCTTGGAAAAGATATTTCTTTCACTCTCATCATTCCTTGATTGTCTGTAGTTATACGTATAGGACTGAGGTCTCATGAGCTTTCTGTACACATTAGGATATCTACTTGTGTCATCCTTGTTCAGTAACAACAATTAATGAAAAAAAGAGACCATGAATTTGGAAGGGAACAAGGAGGATTATATGGGAGAGGTTTGAAGGAGAAAGGGGAAAGGGAAATTATGTAATTATATCACAACTTCAAAAAAGTAACTAAATTCCTTTTTAAAGGAATGAAGGATTAAGAAAGGAAAATGACAAATAGGTTTTACTATGAAATTATGTGATGTGAACCAGACTGTCTTGGATGCTCTTACTAAGAGACACATCAGTAGAGACTTTAGCAAGGTTAATGTTATGCTTCTTGGGGTCTTACAACAATTATGGGCTAATTTTTTCCTTTTCCAAATGGGTATCATTATTTTACTTTTTGACTTATTATATTGGCCAATTCATTTAAAAATATCTTGCAACTATTTGTGACTAAACTATCATACTTTATCCAGTCTATGTTGTTTTAAAAAACAAAAATCTCAGTCGTTTGATTTTACCAATGAAGACTCAGGAGTCAGATACTGGGGTGAAAACCTGCTAGCTCAGAGAGGCAGAGAAAGCACCCACTGACATTCCTACTCCACCAACATTTCAGAAGGAGAAGGCTCCTTCTCCTTCTCCCTGCTGTTTTAAATAGCCTCAACTTAATGTTCCTCCTTTCTATTTACTGCCTGTCAGATGGTTGCTTGCTCTGCCTTTTGACCTATAGTTGACTTTATTCAACTCTTGGATTAAAGGCATTTGCTAGGGGTGAGCCACATTGAAGACCCAGAAATGAACCCACACACCTATGGTCACCTAATTTTTGACAAAGAAGCCAAAACTGCACAATGGAAAAAGGACAGCATCCTCATCAAATGGTGCTGGTCCAACTGGATGTTCACATGTAAAAATGAAATTAGACCCATACTTATCACCTTGTACAAAACTTAAGTTTTGTCCAAGTGGATCAAAGACCTTAACATAAGGCTGGACACACTAAATCTACTGGAAGAGAAAGTGGGAATAACCCTCGAACTCATTGGCACAGGTGACAACTTCCTGAACAGAACACCAACAGCTCAGGACCTAAGACCAAAAATCAATAAATGGGACCTCATGAAACTGAAAAGCTTCTGTAAGGCAAAAGACACTGTCATTCAAACAAAACGGCAGCCTACAGATTGGGAAAAAAATCTTCACCAACCCCACATCTGACAGAGGGCTAATATCCAAAATTTACAAAGAACTCAAGAAATTAAATGCCAAGAAAACAAATAATCCCAATCAAAAAAAAAAAATGGGGAACAGAGTTAAACAGAGAATTCACAAAGGAGGAATCCCTAATGGCTGAGAGACACTTGAAGAAATGCTCAGCATCCTTAATCATCAGAGAAATGCAACTCAAGACGATTCTAAGAATCCATCTCACACCTGTCAGAAAGGCTAAGATCAAAACCTCAAATGACAACATAGGTGGCAAGGTTGTGGAGAAAGAGGAACACTCCTCCATTCCTGGTGGGAGTTCACACTTGTACAACCACTGTGGAAATCAGTCTGGTGATGTCTTCGAAAACTTGGAATAAGTCTACCTGAAGACCCAGCCATGCCACTTCTGGGTATACATCCAAATGATTCCTCACCAAATCACAAGCAAGTTTCCTCATCTATGTTCATAGCAGCCTTATTTGTAATAGTTAGAAACTGGAAACAACCCAGATGTCTGTCAACTGAGGAATGGATATAAAAAAAAAAAAAAACTGTGGTACATCTACACAATAGAATACTACTCAGCTATCAGAAACAATGATATCATGCAATTTGCAGCCAAATGGATGGGACTAGAAAAGCTCATCCTGAGTGAGTTAACCCAGAATCAAAAAGATGCACATGGCATCTATTCACTTATAATTGGACTTTAACCATATAGTACAGGATAACTATACTATAACCAATGCACCGAAAGGAATAGGAACATAGACTCTGTTACATGTTAATGAGACACTTTGCCCTAGTGGTGCTGCCATGTAAGCCCCCAGTGTGTAAGGAAGCTCTTAGCCCTCATATGACTGCTGAACTGGGGCAGGGAACTCATATGTAGGTACCCCCCACTCCAGAGAAGTAGGATGGAAGGGAGAAGGGGTAGAGGGTGGAAGAGTGGGACTGGGAGGGGTGGAAAGAGGGCACTGTGATGGAGATGTAACTTGAAGTAATAAACATTCTTTTAAAAAAAGGTCTTCTATCAGTGAAATTTATTAGCTCTTCTGATAACTTAATGAACATTTCCTACCTACTTTTAATGTTAAATAGGTAATTTCTTCCTAGAGATTATTTCTTTTTTATTCCTCTCTGTAAATTAAGTAAATAACATACTTAAATGTACAGCATACCAATCTAGAAATGTGAAATGACTGAATGAATTCCAAACGAACTTTGAAGAGAATACTACTTTTATCTTACACAATGTCTCTGTGTGTGTCTGTGGTGATGAAGGTTTTCAAAATTGTATATTTCAACAATATCTAACCAACCTCGCATTCATATAACAAAACTAATAATAAAGTCTTGGCCTTCTGATTCCTCAGAAAGGAATCAATCTACCTCAACTTCCATCTATACCATTCTTGGGTATATACCCAAAGGACACTTCATCCTACTACAGGGACACTTGTACAATCATGTTCATTGCTGTTCTGTATACAAAAGTCAGAAATTGGAAATAACCTAGATGTCTCTCAACAGAGAATGGATACAGAAAATATTGTACATCTATACAATGGATTATTACTCAGCTGTTAAAAAAAATGACCTCATGAAATTTTCAGGCCAATTGATGGAACTAGAAAAAAATATTCTGAGTGAAGTAGCACAGACCAAGAAAGATAAATATGTTATCTATTCATTTATATATTGATAATAGCCATAAAATAGATGGTAACATGCTACCATCCATAGACCCAGAGAAGTAAGGCATAAAGAAAGGATCTGGGAGGGTGGCACATGCACCTGGAAGGGGGAATAAAATAGATTTTATAAGTGGACTGGATGCTGGTGAAGGGATGAGAATGGGAGAATCAGGTGGGAAGAAGGAGGAGAGATGAGATTGAGGGAAAGAAGGAGGGGAAAGAGTGTTAGAATTAAAGGGCATTTGAAGGGCTGTATGGAAACTCAATGCAATGGAAACTTCCTGTAACACATGAAAAATACTAATGAAATTTCCAAATAATGAGGGAGACAAAATCTCAACTGGGCCTCTCTTGTCACCAATGAAGCTTCCAGTGGCAGGACTGAGTTGTGTCTGATTGAGTTCTTGGCCCAAAGGATCCCATGAAAATCCCCAGCCTGGTGCCAAGAAAATAGCTTGCTGTCCACACACTGACAGCAAAAACCCATTGTTGACAACAACATCCACACAACTCATTGAACATGGAGAGGTTGAGTTGGTGCTTACTTAAAAACCTTTTCCCTCGTATGGTAGTGTTTTTTTTTTTTACATGGAGAGATACATGCAGGCTACAAAAAGAGAAACATAAACACAACCCAAACACACAACATTTGATCTCCAATCTGTGTGCCTGATAAATATGATAGGGCAATGGTGGAACAAACCTTGTGGAAGGAACCAACTGATGTCTGATTTGACTTAAGACCCACTTCATGTGATGAAACCCATACCTGATACTGTTTTTGAGACCAGAGAGGACATAGTCCAGAGATTTAGGGTTAATAAAAAGACAATAAAATTACTTCTGTCGATATTCTGTGATACTCATAGGTTGGTGCCTTATTCAGTCATTATCAAAGAGGCTTTCTCTTGTAGAAGATCAGGACAAATACAAAAATTCACAGCCAGACATTATGAAGAGAGGCCTTAGAACACACAGTTCTAAATGAGAAGTCTCCATCAAATCTTTCCTCTCAGATTTCAGGGAACACAGCTGAACAGGAGGCAGAATGAGTTGAAGGATGAAGGGAGACAGAGGAGGGTACAGAGGAAACCAGGAAAACAAGGCCCTCTAAAACAACTCAGCAGAACTCATATGAACTAACAGAGAATGAAGCAGCAATGGTAGGGTCTACATGGGTCTTCACCAGGTCCTCTGCATATTACTGCATACAGTAAATAAATTAAATTATAGTTAATTAAATTACGTATAGCATTTAGTTTAGTACTTTTATGGGACTCTTGAATGTGTAAACACATAGGTCTCTGATTCTCATGCCTTCCCTTGGGACTCTGTTATTTTTCTGTTGGTTTTTCTTGTCCAAATTCGATATGATGGTTTTTACTTTATCTTATATTTTATTTTGTTATGTTTTGTTTTTGTCTCTTGGAAGCCTGTTCTTTTCTAATGAGTGCAGAAAGGGCGTGGATCTGGGTGAGAAAGGTGGTGGGAAGGAACTGGGAAGAGTAGAAGGAGGGGAAACTGTATTCAGATTATATAAGACAAAGGAATCAATGTTTAATAAAAGGGAGTGGGGACAAACTAAACAAGCCAATGAGAGCAATCCAGTAAGCAGAGTTCCTCCTGACCTCTGCTTCAGTTACTGCCTTGAGTTCCTGCTCTGACTTTTCTCAGTTATGGACTGTTACTGGAGAATTGTAAGCTGAAATGAACCCCTTCCTTCTCATCTTAAAAAAGAAAACCTGAAAGATGTGATCATACCCTTATTCAAAGCAGTTCTAAAAAAAAAAAAAAAAAAAAAACAAATACCCAACAGTCACAATAAAAATAAAATTCAGACTTAAAAAATATCTTAGCCTCCATCTCTGCCATATATTAAATCTGTACTCAGTGGTAACAGCACCACACTGACCTGACCCTGAGAATCCCTGTGGATAAGGTCACCATCTACAATCTCTCTCCTCCTTTTTTCTATATCTTTCATATTGTTTCGTTTACCTCAAGCATATTAGCTCTTATAATAATAACCACTGATATGTCAGTTGCTAGTATAATAGTCTTCATAAAATTTGATTTTATTCAAATATTTCACATTATTTCTTCCATGGGAAAGTATAGCTCTTCTCATCCTACTGAGCTGTGTTTCTTTTAAGTACCACATACAACATTACCTGTCACAATGTGCTCTTAATGAAGGTCTATACACAACGTTAAGGATGGAACTAGGTTTCTTTGTCTACAGCAAAGTCCAGTCTCTCCATGTGATAGTGTTTGGGGAAATAACTAGGTAAATGAGATCACAAGACTGTTCTCTCATGAATTAGTATCTTTGTAAGAATTAACATAGAACCTGTTTTCTATGCCAAATTATGGCATAGTACTAAGTCTGAGGGAGGAAGAGAGAGAGAGAGAGAGAGAGATTATCAGAACATGATGTACTGTACCCAAAGTTAGACTTCTAGTCTTCATATTTGTAAGAAATAAATGTGGTTTGCTTATTTGAATAGGCTTAGCTTGATGTTTGTATACATTAACCATATACCTTCTAAGCATTTAACAATGAGGAAAATAATTTAAATAATCCCTTCAATATATCTTACATTTGATTGATCACAAATGCAAAATATTAAGTATCAAGTCATTAGAATAATAGTCTAAAGGCATCATAAATGGATTTCAAGTGTCTTGGGCATTTCTATTCCCAAGGTTTGGTCCCTATCACCTGTAACTGTCTCTTCTGCTAACAACCTTGACCCTTTGCTGTTCTTTTGTGTGTGTTTGTGTGTGGGTGTGGGGGGGTACATTTACCTTATAATTTAGAAGTGAGGGGAACACAGAATTTATTCAAACTTAAGTGGATCTCAAAAAAATAGCATAGTAGGAGAGGAAGTATATTCTTTGGAATCAGAAGTCTTTTCTTGGAATTCTAACTACATTAATTGCCTGCTGAGTTATTCTGTGACACATTTTTACTCTCTGAATTTATTCTGTGGTCTTTAAAATGGAATACTGATAATAACACAGCTGACAAAGTTGGTGACATTAAATGAGCCTGAATTTTAGAAATTGCAAAACTATAAAGTCAATTGTACTCATTAAAATCCTTGTGTGTTATTCTTACCACCCTTCAGTTTTGCAGTCTGTGTGCTGTAAATTAGGCTTTTTTTCTTTCATCACATAATTTATTTGAGTCCTATCTTTGACATGAGACTTCCTTAAGATTTCTTGGTATGGCACATTCACCTGAGTTTGGAGGCTGATTTATAATTTGGCAGGAAAAGACTATAGGTGCAGTGGAGGTTCTTGAATTGTGCTCCAAAGATAGGATTTCAGGGACTTGTAAACAGATTCTATAGCTTTCTATAACTCTGAATTTGCTCCCAGGGTTACTGACTGGAGTTTGACCCATTAGAGCAAAGTTGTCAGTGTCATAATATCGAGGTCAAAATTAAAAATGCCGAATTAAGATAAAAAGCTACAACAGGAGAGCAGCTAGAGCACAGTTATGGACAAAAATTTATAATTAAACTGTATTCTCTCTATAATTTGAAACCTGAGAAATCAGTTAATTATTTTTTTGCGTGCAAAAACAAGAGTTCTATTTTTCTAAACTAAATGCTAAGTAGCTTTATAAATGCAAATTCTCTGCCAATTATTTAATACAATTGAAGCACAGCCTTGAGGGAAAGATTAAAATGGTCTGTTGTATTGATTCAAAGTATCTCTTTGAAGTATTCTTGATTTTTTGCTTCTCACTTATTCTGAAAAAACCCCAAGGTTTCTGTCTTTGATTATTTCCAGCTGAGTTTCAGTCTTGATCTCTGTAGGAGAGAATACTTGTTTGCCTATGGCAAGCCCAGCTGTAAATGCCAAGCTAAGGATGGTACTTAGGATGGGATTTTCTGAACAACCTAGATCTTCATTTTAGCAGGCATGGAATTTTTTTCTGCAGCTGAAAATAATCATGGTTACTGTACTAGTTGCAATTCAGAAGGAGTGTTCACTTTTTATTTGTTTCATTTATTAATACTCTGACACTACTTACATTTTTCCCTTGTATAGTCCATTAAATTACTAAAACAAAATCATGTAATATACCATAAAGTGTACAAATAGGTACACTGAATAGTGCAAACAGTCTCTCATAAATGGGTCTCTCTTGAAAGTGGTGTGCTGAGTCAGTTAATGGGCTCCTACACTTCTTGCAGACAGGAATCAGCAGCATTTAAGCAAATCATGATGTTCATTTTCAGTAATGGTGCTGTAAATGGAAATGCACAATTCGCTTGATAAATAAGGAGAGAAGCTATAATAGTGTCCACTTGTGTGTGTGTGTATGTATGTACGTATGTATGTATGTATATGTATGTATGTATATACTCATACATATGTGTGAGTGTGTGTGTGTGCACCTACCTCTTCCCTGTTGGTATATACACTGTGGTATAAAAAGAGGAAAATGGGTAGAAATAATAAATCATAATGGCTGTATATTTGGATAGTGGTTTACAGTTTACCAAGTCTTTTACACTGTGGCATATAGCAAAAGGAACAAAATTTAGACTCATAAAAATTTGCATTTGGTCTAGTGTCTAGGCATGTCTAGCTTACCAGTGAGATACTTCTGCGAGCCTCTGCATTATATTCCTATAAAGAGGCTCATCACTTACCACAGTTCACCTCTTAGGACTGCTGAAGGGCAATTTGAACTTAAATGTGAGAGTATGATGGAATGGATAGATGCTGAAAGCTGTGCTGAGGTTGGCAATTGTTTCCACAGCTTTAATTCTCAAGTGCTGAACAAGGGAACAAAGCTGCTCATCTAATAGACAGATACAAAAGGTATCACATTGCATGTTTGTTCTGTCCTAACAAGTAAATATTAATTCTTCAAATATTATTTACTTGCATTTTATGTTTAAAGGGCTATTATGAGAGACAATGTAAGACAAAACATACTTTTCAGAGTTATTTCCTTGAATAGATAAAATTGCTAAATTGAGAAAATGGAAATGTCACTGAAGGACATAACATCAAGACTCAGCATTCTAGATGAAGTTTACAGGAAACAGAACCTTGACATCTGCAGAACGTATGAACTCCGAAAACCCTCTTAACAATAAGAACTACTGAGAGAACAGGAAGACTGATTCGCAACTACCTTGAGATTACAGGGTGGATTTATACAAAGCCATCTGTTAAGTGGCCAAAGTTTATGAGGAGTAAACTAGTCAACAATACAGAGGTTCATATTGTCTAAGG
Source organism: Lophiomys imhausi (assembly GCA_907164525.1). NCBI lineage: Eukaryota > Metazoa > Chordata > Mammalia > Rodentia > Muridae > Lophiomys > Lophiomys imhausi. The sequence continues at coordinate 5,259,560 of CAJQZJ010031819.1, forward strand.
TTGGGTTGAAAAAACCTTAAGAACAAAACTGTCCAGGATTGGAAAAGAGGAAAGAGAAGTCGAATTAAATGACTTCATAAAATTATGAAACAATGTTATGTAATTGAAAAAAATTCAAAGTTTGGAATAAAAAAATGATGGGGTGACTTTGTCACGTTGATGGCATGGTAAACAATGGGCCTTCATAATAACTACTTAATTTTCTTGGAGCATGTCCATCCTACAACAGCCTAGATTCTGAGATGTTACCTACTAATTCATAGTTTTAAAAGAAGATAGAGATGCAGTTTTCTGTCCCAAAGAAAAGACAGCTCTGTGGGAGATGGTTTTACCAACTAGCAGAATCTAACTTATCCACAGAATTCCAGCATGACTTTCTCATCTGACTCTGCTATGAAATCGCATTTTGAGCAATGCCACCAATACCTCTGCTCTTAAATTAAGCCTTTTGTTACTTATTGTTCTATATTATATGAGTCACCTTTGTATTTTTTAAGGCAATTGACACTGTGGCATTTTGTTACTTGACATTAATTTTACACCTGCCTTAACCCTCCAGATAAAAGGAAACAGCAACAAAATAATCTGCTCTTCATGGCTTTAACAGAATTTTAGCTGTATTTTACATTTATAAACCTTGACTTTTCTGATTTTTTTCACTCTGATATTTATTGATCTGATTGTTGATTAGCAGTAGCACCAACCTCAGGGAACTAAGGCAGCAACCTTTAAAATGTTTCAAGATATTAAAATTTAAATCTCTCAGAGTTTATCTACACTAGAAAAAAATATCAGTTCATGACAAGATAATAGAATAATAAATCTGTGGGCTCACTCCCAACATTCTTACTCAAAAAAATGCAGAATTTTTAAAGGCTGTATTCAAATAGATATAATAAAATATGTTCTTTTTAAGCCACAGAGAGCTCTCCTTGTTCAGTCAAATGAAATAATTTTAGTTGTAAGGGCTAGGAGTGTAGCTCACAAAGGTTTCAAGTCAAATTAAATGAAGGTGTCCTGACCTTTGGGGTTTAATGTAATATAGCAATGTGGCCTATTTGCATCTCTAAATTTATGCAAATCATACTTTTTGTTTGTAAGCCCATCCGAATTTAGAGCAATGCCAGGAAAGAAATTCTGGGAAATGTAATTCTGTCTTTGTGAAGATGACCCAATCAATATCTCTCATATATCACTTCTTACCTCTCTGGCATTCACATGTATCTTTGCAAAGTATATTCAAGTTAATTTACAATTAAAAGACAACAGAAAAGTCCATGCTCTGGTTAAACATAACAACCTCAGTCTTCGTGAACTCCTCATTAGAGCGGACCTGCAATCTTTACCTATTGGATGCCACTCGTGTTCCTTTTAGGGGAATCTGCAATCTTTACCTATTGGATGCCACTCATGTTCCTTTTAGGGGAATCATACTCCCCTTTGAGGTGTTATAAAACAAGTAGTGAGACAAAAACTTAACTATCATTAATATGTTTTTATTAGGTAATAACAAAATGGAAAAGAAGTAAAAAGAGTTGACATATGTTGTCTAGTCATGTTGAAGAAACACAGAGGCTCACAAGACATGGCTCACATACTTGTGATCTTAGCACTTGGAAATTAGAAGCGTGAGTTTTAGGAATAAAAAGTCATTTTTCCCTTTTAGCTTGAAGGCAATTTTATTAGAAAGAAAAGCTCAAGGTAAGCAAGCTGTAAATCTCAGCAACAGTCTGGAGGAGGAAGGTAGAGAAAAGACAGGGGGAAAGCCATGAGAATTGAGTTAAGCTGTCATGGAGGTCAGTAACATGGCAATCAGCCACATAATGGGGAAGAGAGCTTTAGAGAAACCATAAGAACACTCAAAATGCTAGAAAAAAAACGTACTAATGCTCTGGCCAGCATCTGAAGTGAAAAGACAGAAGTCTAAAACAAAACAAAAAAGGTAAAGTTAAGTCTGTCTGAAAGCTGCTAGAACATCAGAAAGATACTAGTAAAACACCATGGTGGTTCTGGAGTAACTACACTAGGTCACCCGAATTCTGGGAATAAAACGAACATTATCGCACTAAAGATCCAATAGTCAATAATTCCTTCAATATAGCTTTAGATGAACCTACTTTATTGAGGAATGGTCCATTGACCAGACTGTAACAAGTTTCCTTCACTGGGCTGTAATAGAATATTTTTATTTATAAACACTTATATTTATTAATATTTAACAAACATCTATAAAATATCTAAACTCTATAACCTAAAACCTATAATCTAAAATCTATAAATATAAAAATACCTTAATACCTAAAAGCACTCTAATACCTATCTAAAAACACTTGACATTTAAAAAAATAAAAAACAAAAAACCCACTATTTTTACTTTCTTAAAAATATATTAATATTCTTAGCATAGGTTTGTGCAGGATGACTTGGTTTACCGCAGTCCCAGAAGGAAGTCCTTTTCAAAGCTTAGTGTTCATTGGACCTTATTTTGTCAGTTCTCAATGCCAGTTTATTTCCACCACCAGTCAGTTTATTCCAACTGCCAACTTGAGGCCAACTTGTTCAATCAGCTAAGACTCGCCTCCATGGTCTCTTTGGCCTGGGCAAGTCTCAAGGCCGAAAGTTTTTCCAAAGGGCTTCTGTTTTTGTTTTTTAATCTTTATTTATTACTACTGGTTACATCTCCATCACAGTGTCCTCTTTCGACCCCTCCCAGTCCTGCCCTTCCACCCTCTACCCCCTAACCCTTCCATTACCACTCCTCTGGAGAGGAGTGTCCCTACATAACTGTCCCCTGCCCCAGTTCAGCAGTCATATGAGGGTCAAGAGCCTCTTCATACACTGGGGGCCCACAAGGCAGCACCACTAGGGCAAAGTATCTCATTGACAGGAAACAAAGTCTATGTTCATGTTCCATTTGGTGCATTGGTTGTAGTATAGTTATCCTGTACTATATGGCTAAAATCTGATTATAAGTGAATAGATACCATGTACATCCTTCTGAATTTGGGTTAGCTCACTCAGGATGAGCTTCTCTAGTTCCATCTATTAGAAGAGAAACTGGGGAAAACCCTTGAACTCATCAGCACAGGCAACAACTTCCTCAACAGAACACCAACAGCTCAGGATCTAAGACCAACAATCAATAAATGGGACCACATAAAACTAAAAGCTTCTGTAAGGCAAAAGACACTGTCATTTGAACAAAATGGCAACCTACAGATTTAGAAAAAATCTTCACCAACCCCACGTGTGACAGAGGGCCAAATGGCTTCTGAACTCCCCTTGCCTCCCTCACTTTTCCAGAGCTCTGGGGCCCCAAGATGGATGCCTTTAAAGGACTCTCTCTGAATAGGTTAATGCCATCCATACCTTTGCCTTGGGCTATCACAGTCTAAATTCTGTTAAAAGCACCTTGCTGTGCTTTTCTTCAGCATGACTTTTCAGTTGGTGAGGGAAGGAGAAGAGAGTGACCATGTGGAGTCTCTGGCTTATATACTGCATTATCTCGTGATACTTGGCAGTCTCAAGGGTTCAGAAGATTTCTCATTTCTCACAATGTCCAACAGTCCCATTGCTTCTCACGGCAAATAACATCATCTGTGTAGCTTGCGTGGTTTCTTATCCACATCCCTTCAACAGGGTGTATCGTCTGGCCACAACTGACTTTTTATCCATATCGGCAAACCAAAAGGATTCCAAGCTCCTTCTTAAGTGCTGCCAGATGCTAATCTGAACTGCCTTCTAGTTTCACTAAAGAGACCTACCTTCTATCACACTAGGCCTTCAATGCTACTGCAGCATTCTGCCCTCTGAAGAGATGATACTGAAGTCCTTTAGGAGTAGGAAATATCAAAGATCTTAAACACTTTCAGCATTCTTGGCCTCCACTCAGACCAGAATTAAGGACATTTTCAGCTATGACCAAGGATTGAATCAAGGCCCTTATCTCTGAAATACCTGCCTCAATTCTGCCCTCTGTCCTTATCATCCACCTGTCTGAAGAAGTAACTCTAACGCCATTTGAGGAACTATTATTCTGGGTGGGGTAACTGGGTTGGGAGTTGGAACACTCCTGTAATATGCATATCAAGGGGACTTCAAGGACTGGGCTCCATGACTTTGCAATTTTGATTGGTTGTGATTTCTTGTAGTGTTCTCAGTCTTTTTCAAAGAGAAGTTTCCTTGATGAGAAGTGAGGACTGCCTACATTTATTTTTGAGGATAATAACAAATGTTTATCAAACCAACATCCACTACAATCTCTTGATGGACTCACACAAGCATTCAAACATTGGGTTTCTCCTAGGTTTTTGCTTTGGCCTCCAAGGCTGTACTCAAGTGTAACAGACACAAGATCTTCTTTAGGCATTTAAATAACTGTTGGAGGGACTATAATCACAGAAAGTGGCTCCTCTAAGTTAGCTTCTAAATAGGGAGAAAGAGAGAAATTTAACCATTTGATTTTTAGCTTAAAACTCTAATGTGCATATCTCTCTTCATTATAAGTAAGCATTGCAGGATAGAATTGAGTCAAAATCATGTCCCAGATCTGGGGAGCAGCTTTCTTACTAACAAAAAAAAAAAAAAAAAAAAAAAAACTTTAATGAGAAATAATTGTCAAAATAGCATCACATAAGGATTCAAGATTAATGGTTGAAGAATGTGATCATTGGTCTGTTAAAGAAACATCAGTAATTTTATCTTTGGTTTATGCTCCCCCGTTAAGTGTTTATGATCATGCACTTATCATTTGGCTTGGAAAAGCCCATGGCTCTCTTAGTCTTTCTCAAAATCATTCTTAGCTACATAGCACATTCTAGGTCAGCCAGGGCTATATGAGACACCATCTCAAAAACCATCAAGAAAAGCAATGCAGAAGCTCATATCTATCATTATCCTTGAATGTGCAAGTTATCACACGTTACAGCTTGTGTTCATAACTACTTTCTTCCAATATATACTATCTTCCTTCAGTTAGTGTCTGGAAAAGTCTTCTCCCTTGCCTGGCATAGTAACAAAACCTTAATTTCTAGAGTGTCTTAATCATAGATTCTTACTCTTTTATCAGACTGTTGTAGTTTTGATTAACTTTAATCACAAGGTCACAGGAATAATGAGGAGAAGCTCAGGGCACTTCCTGCGTTCATCTGGATTCATCCTTGCCTCCACTGTTATCAGCAGTTCAGGTCCCCTTTGATATTCAGGACTAATTACTCCAAATGTCACAGGCATCTTTTTCCCCATAGATTTCCTTAAATGAGGAGCATAAACCGGCCAGGGCAGGTTATCTCCTCTCAGTTAGTGAAAGCCACTCTAATGTGTCCTGGTAGAGAAGGCTTCTGTGCCCTCTGATGAACTTCCTTTCTTTGAAAACTAAGCCTTTTAAAGCAGTAGACAGTTGCACTGACAGGGAGACCAGCATTTATTACCGCCTCACTGAACAGTCAACCGTTCACCCGTTAACCCTTGATGCCATGAATTCTGAATGAGAAAAGTACTTATAAATTAGTTTCTAATTGGAAACCTGCTACTTCAAAGAGAATGTGACTCTAAGACAACTCAGTATGTCCCATATCTGGTACTATAATTGAATCATCTAAAGGTCATTCTAATACTCTATCAGTGTGGATAGTGGCATTGTTGTCATAGGTGGTAAATTTACAATCACAGTAAACTTTGAAATAGAAAGAAACAGAATAGAAAAATCAAATTTCCCATTGAAACCATTCTGATGCAAGATGAGGGGTTGATTTCCTGGGGACTTATCGCTCATGATCTTATGAGAGGTTCAGAACTGGCTCTGGTTGTTCACATATTGGTCACTGTGATGATTGATAGATATGTCTTTATGAGTGGATGTCTTTATTGCTGAGCCCATATGAAGCCTCTGGGTTTGTCCACATGACCATTAGTCATGAGTTCCTAGAAAAGGATAGACTGAATAAGTTTGACATGTCTCCAAAACAGTATTTCTACTCAGTTTATCTTCTATTGAAGTTGCATTTTGAGTTTTAGTGTCTATGTATCTGAGTGTGTGTATAGTCAAAAAAGAATTAAAAGTCTAACAATAAAATACATTAAATATAGCCAATTAATATGTTATACTCAACTATTTTCTAAAAATACATCTATTTTAACTTAAAATTTAACTATGTCATTTCTTTCACTCTCTTTCCTTCTTCCTACCTTTCCTGTGTATACTTCTTGCTCTTTCTCAAATTCATGACCTCTATTTCTTTGATTGGTGTTACATATCTATTTATAAGTGTGTGTGCTATCTATCTATGTGTGTAAATGTGCATATGTGCATGAGTGAGCATGTGTGCACATGCATGGGCATATATTACTAAATACATAAATACAACCTGTTGAAATAATTTTTGACTAAAGAAGAAACACAATTCAATGAAAAAAATAGACTTTTTCATAATTGGTGCTGAGAAAATAGAAATCCAAAACACACAACCTTGACTCAGGCTTATGCAAAAAATCAATGCAAATCTGTGTACTTAACTAAACATAAAATATAATGTAAGAACACATACAAAGAAAGTCCAAAGACCTCTGACTTGAATGCACAATCCATGAGAAAGTTCAACAAGATGGATTTTATTTTAAGTTGTAAAACCTTCAACTCTGTGAAAAACACTTTAAAGGGACAAGAGATAGAAAGGGAGAAAATTCTTTCAAAATACATATGATAAAATAAAAGATCTATTTGCATGCATACTTTACCAAAAAATATCTACATGTCCAATAATTATGTGAAAAGATGTTCAATGTCATATTATTGCTGAATTTCTATTAAAATAATGACCACCTTTAAAATGTCTAAAATCTAAGATACCAACACTGTCATATGATAGCCAGAATGTGATCCTATGGGAAACTTCACTCAGTGTTGGTGCAAAGGTAGAAGAGAAAAACTATTATGAAAGCCCCTGTGTCCATTTCTTAAAATCTACACAGTTGTAACCTACAATCCAATGATTTGCTTCCTAGATATTTGTGTAAATATATTTAAAACATATGCCTGTACAGAAACTTACATAGAAGTGTTTAAAATATCTGTATTCTGTTTCCAAAAAGGAGAATCCAAGTTGTACTTAAAAGGCAAGTGAATCAGCATTCCTGTGCAATGATAAATTAATACCAAAAAGGAGTGAGTTCTCATGCTAAGAAAAGCTATGGAAGAACACTAAACTCACACTGAAGCTTCATGCTCCCGGCGAGAGCACTGTGTGCTGTCTTTTAATCATTAGCCCATAAGCAAAGACAAAGGTTTCACATAACAGGTCCCTAATGGGAAGGCTTCCCTCCATTCACTAGACTTGATGTGCTACCTGAGTAGAACAGCAGCCCCAACCAGCTGTCTGCCCTTAGACAAGTCACATGGCTTCAGATGATGTTGTCGAGGCCACTTTACTGGTCGTATCTCAAAGAAACTTCTCCATTCTGACTCTATAATCAGTACTTTTCCAATCACCTTTTCCTTCTCTTTACCCTTCCCACTAGGCCCATAAAACAGCAGGAGGAGCCTTTTGTGCAGGGCTGCCTTGTCGGTGAGATGACTCTTCCATCTGCCCCATGTAGCTGACCTTCCTCCATGGGGGAAAATAGAACATTGAAAGAACTGGTGCTTTTTCCTGTTTAACCTCTTGCTTGTACCTTGCAGTAGAAATTAAATGCATGGCAGTTGCTGCAATCTTGGTTATTGTCTTAATGAACCACCTCAGCATCTGGCAGCTCAGTTCTCTCCTGCTCAGGTCGTGACACACAGTATTTAGCAAAGGAAGTCAGCCTGAAGGGGCTAAAGATATAGTCTATAAATCCAACTAGATGATATCTAAGAAACTATAAACATTTTATGTAAAAAGATATAGTAATGTATATGGGACAGTCAGAAATTCAAATGAGGGGGGTAAATAGGTAGAATATGGTAGATTTAAAGATGGTAGAAGTATTTTATAAAATATTGTAATGAAGGGTTTTAGAAATTATGCATGCATCAAAACCCATAGAAATGTGTAACAGAGTCATCTTCAGCGTAAGTGTGGGTTTTAATTAGTAGCAATGTGGTAGTGCTAGTTTGTCTATTGTAAGAAGGTACCATAAGAACAGTAGGTGCTGATAACTGGGCAAGCTATGAGAAAAGTGAGAGTTTAGAAATAGAGGAATATTAGAATATGATCTATCTCAATTTTCTATAAGTCTATTATTACTATTTAATTTTTAAAAATCTGGTAAAAAATGTATCCAGTGGGAAATAATCTTCTATTATAACTGTCATCTTGGAGAATCTTAGGGGAATATAGTAGGGGAACCACTGCCAGCTCATAAATAATATTCTGACATCAATAGTCAGCAAATTCTCTTTAGTGGCCCATGATCATGTGTTGTAAGTGATGGAGCATTTGATATGAATGTGGATCATTAGATACCTCTGATAATTAGTGTCACAATTTGCTATGGCCTATCTCACATGTACCATTTCTACTTGATGAAAGAAAGGTGCTACGTATTCTTTATAATTTCATCAATTCATTATGAATTCTCCAAAGTAATAATACATTGGAATATGCTTAAACAACCATGCCTAGTGAATCCAAGAGTAAATCCAGTGGTAAGACTTGTTAACAGGCTCATTCTCATCTG
>CAJQZJ010031819.1:5273214-5288366 GCA_907164525.1 Lophiomys imhausi
AAAATCTTAATTTGATAACTGGAATAAGGCACTATTATACTGGCAGGAGCAACTCCAAAAGACTGCAAGCATTGTTGGATACCATTCAAGGCTAAAGCAGCAAGTGCAGTTGGATAATGTTCTATTCTGTTTTTACTTGTGTCCACATCCCCGGGCAAAAAGATCTCCCTACTTTCAGTGACTGAACAGGCTGATCTATCTGAGTGGCTTCTGGATATGGGGGAGGAGTTGAAGGCGCCATGGCAACAGCTTTATTTACACCAGCCGCTGCCAGCCTGGCTGAAGGCGCTATAGCAACAGCTCCACCCACTCCGACTGCCGCCGACGTGTCAGGCGCTATAGCAACGGCTCCACCCACACTGACTGTCGCCGACATGTCCTTTTCTTTTACCCTTTTCTTTTCCTTTTTTCTAATAACAGTCCTCTCTAACTGTTCTAGTAGAGCGTGTAGCTCTCCTTTAGAATCCGTGTTCTCTGAGTCCTCAAGATCTCTAAAATCTCTAAAATCTTTAAGATCGGGATAGAGAGGAACTTTTTTTTTGCCTCCCTTTTCACTGTCTGTCTGTTCAAATCTTTCGCCTTTGTTACTTTCCTTTTTACTGTCTACTTGTTCAGATCTTTCCCCTCCATCCTGAAAGACAGGATAGTACAGCTCATGTCTCACTTCCCTCCAGACATTTGGACAGAATGACCGCCCACTAGGATCACTCAGAGGGGAAGTCTCATTATATGAAGGCGGGGCCAGCACAGGCGGCCCCGGACCTGAGGGCTCTATCTGGGTGCAGTCAGAACTCTTCCTCAAAGATGACTTTTCCATTTTCTTTGTTAACCTTTTAAGTTCCTTTTTAGACTCTGAGCTATCCTCTTCCAAAGTATCTTTCCCAGATTTGACCAAGCGCTCCTCTTTTAACTGTTCTAATGTCTTTTGTCCTTTTTCCACTGCCTGTAATATCTCTGATCTCCTAAACAACTCCGAACAAGTCTCCAAATAGGCCGTGCTCCTCCCTGTAATGTACTTTGTTCCCAGGCAAAATCCAAGATCTCTCCCAAGCTTCTCCCAGCAACTGATAAAGGCAAGGCCAGCATTCACTCCATTTCTGTGAGGCACTCTCTGCTTTTCTCACCTTGTTCAGTCAGTTGTGTCTTCTACTTGTCCGAATCACGGAACTTTATTGTTCCCTCCCGGAGACCTTATTGCCTCTTTACCGAGGTCCTTATTGCTCCCTCCCGGAGACCTTATAGTTCGCAACTTCCCGTGAAACTTTACCTTTTGTTCGCAATCTCTGCGAAACTTTACCTTTTGTTCGCTATCTCCGCGAAACTTTACCTTTTGTTCACAATCTCCGTGAAACTTTACCTTTTGTTCGCAATCTCTGCGAAACTTTACCTTTTGTTCGCTATCTCCGCGAAGCTTTACCTTTTGTTCGCTATCTCCGCGAAACTTTACCTTTTGTTCGCTATCTCCGCGAAACTTTACCTTTCATTCGCTATCTCTGTGAATCTTTACTTTGTGTTCACTATCTCCGCGAATCTTTACCATATGTTCACTATTATCCGCGAATCTTTACTTTGTGTTCGCTATCTCTGTGAAACTTTATTGTCCTGATTTATCCCAGGAACTTACCAACGCGTTGCCCCTGACTGCAGGAGTTCTGAGTCTTTTCTGGGTCCCCGTACGGGCCACCACTTGTCGCGTCCCCCTTGACCAGCAAGGATGACGCAACTCACAAAAGCTCTTCTCCAGCAGTTTATTCAGGTCCCTTGAAAACAGTGTTCTGAATTCCGAATTCCGAATGCCTGGGCAGACCCAACCCACAGGCTAAATACTAAAATGAACAGCCAGTCAAGTAAAGCCAAGTGGTGCTATCTTAGAGGCCCATGTATGCGGAAGCAAGCCAGATCAGCGGTCTTTGCCAAATATGAACTTATTATCATAGAGAGCTCTCACTGTCGGGCTGGTGGAAGGCAGAGACTAGCGCCATCTTTAGGGCGCGGCACTTTACAGCTCTCTACAGTTGGGTTAAGGATTAATACCACCAACCAATTAGCCATAATCTAAATATTGCATGAATTTAATTAATTATTGCTACAGTAGGGAGTTCAAGAACTTTTTGCAGTAACAGAAAAGCTATAATCAAGAGTTTTCAAATGCATTTGTAGGTGTATCAAGTGAGTGTGTTCTATCAAAACAGAGAGAACCCTGCTACAGGCCCTGGATGATACCTGAGAACACTTTTAGTTCTTTAGTGAAAAACTGTTTTGCTAAGTTGATACATTCCAAAAAAGTTTTGATCTGTATGTCAGTTTGTTAGGTTTTACATGTCTGCTAATAACAGGATGTTAGGTCCAACAGAACAAAAGAGTTATTTGTTAGGTTAAAGATAGCCCTATATAAGTTGTAACTAGGTTCTGGACTTATGATGTTCTAACCCCTTCAAATCACCAGAGTTATAATCAGTCAATCAACCTTTGCAGACATAGCTTCATTCCAGAGATGCTAGCTCACAGAATAAAGGTGCTCTGGGTAGGCATGCAAACAGGGGTGAGCATGTCAAATGGATAGATAGGGTTATTGCTGTTGCTCTGTGTCTAGCACATGGAAGGCAGGTTTCCACAATAAGTCAGCCAAGTAAAGACTTCCAAACCGATGACTGTGATATCTGAAAAACTATACATAGTTGCAACAAGGTACCAGAGTCATATAAGAGTTTCACTTGAGGACTGAGAATCATATAGAATTGATCTGGTGAACTATTCACAAAATCTGACTTGTGAATCCATCTACTTTCTAAAATTTATTGTAACCTTCAGATCAACACATGTTCTCTTTTCATGAACACTTTGCCTATGCACAGATTGTTCAAATACTTATCACATAATATATATTATCCCAGCTGATTTTCACTATCATATTTTTGATAAGCAATATTAACATATAGTCAATTTAGTGCCAATTTCATAGTTTGGTGATTTTTGTTACATGTAGAGATTTTACTAATAAAATACTAATTAGAAAAATATATTGGTCTTTGAGAACTTGAAATATAATTACCTCAAAGTTTAAATAAAATTTTCATTAATTCTTTGAGAATTTCATAAAATGTATATTGAACAGAGCGAGCTCTCCATATCCTCCCAGATCCAGCCCTACCTCCCTATTTCTCCAAATTTATGCCCTCCTTTTTTAACCCATTGAGTCAAAGTTGTGCATCACAAATACTCTTGGAACCTTCCTTGAAGCATGATTGACCTGACAAGGATCATATCTTTAAAGAAAACTGATTCCATCTCCCAGCACTTATCACTTTCCAATAGTTCATCAGCTGGGGGTGGGCCTTGCCCACTTCCCGTCTCCATGATAGGATTATTTTCTGGCTTGAGCACATGCAAGTCTTATGCATGCCGTCACAATTGCTGTGAGTTCTATGTACAACTGTCCTGCTGTATCTGGAAAACATTCTTTCCTTGTAGTCATCCACCAGCTCTGGCTTCAGTAATCATTCTTTTTCTGACCCTTGTGAAGAGAACATGTGATACACATGTCCTATTAGAGCTGAACATTCTGCAGTAACTTTCACTTTGCATGGTTCACAAGCAGTGGATCACTGTGCTGTCTGTCACCTACTACAAGAAAAATACTTCTCTGATGATGATAGGGAGATCGACTTCTCTGTGGATATAGAGATGAGTCATCAGGATCATTTTACAGCTTTTAGTAAAATGACAGTAGTAGGTTCTTCCTTTGTGTTTGTGTCTCCCTTATGCTCTCTACCCATAGATTCTTAGCTCTGATAGTGACAACAGGTATAGTTTCCATTTTTTGTGATTTTTGTTTTTGAGAGGTACTAAACTTACCATTTGGAATGACTTCCCAAACGTTCTTGTAAAGTAGTATTTTGAGTTCCTTAACACATGAACACATAATATAATTTATGGAAAAACACATAAAAAGTCAGTAAAGTATGAAATTTAATGCTGTGGGCCATAAGTGAAATGTCAAAAATCAACTATACGAATTAAATTTGATATTTTAAAATGCAAGTACAAATAAAACAACTTGATTAGCTGACTAGCTGATTGACAGACAAAAGAGGTCTGACCAGAAGCTCACAAAAATTTAACTTTGGATCTTCCCTAGAAAGAACAATTAAAGATTTCCTAACCCTGTGTTTAGAGTGATTTGATAGAACATGGATACTGTGAATGATAAGAATTGACTGTGCTTACAAAGCCATGGAAATTTGCAGGTAGAAGATACCATAAAACCACAGGAATTTCCCGGACAGATGAAACAAGTACTTTGTATGTTTGTACTATCCTTTTTTTTTTTAAGCTTACTTTAGTTTTTGATTTGCTGTATTTCCTCCTTCATTTATTAACAGCAGTCCAATCTCTTCGTGATGTTTCCCTCTTTAGGACTGTAAATGGTAACTGAGGGACATGAGCAAACTGAACATGGCTAGTTAACTCTGACTTTAGAATATACAAGTTATTTTTTATATACAGTGTTTAAAATTTTTGTTTTATTCAATATATATTACCCTTTGTAGGTTTTCTTTATTTCAGAGTTTATTAAGTTAAGCATACCACACAGTAATTTTCTAAAACAAAATTAAACCATTGTAATTCTTTGATTGAGATATTACATTAATGTTCCTTGCTCTGAGAGTAAGTAATCCAAGTGAATTTTGATGGCATGTGCAACAATAAATAACATAGAAATATTTCCTACATAAAATGAATATTTCTTATATCACTAAAGTTATGATTTTATACCATCTTATCCATTCTAGTTCATCCTCATTGGTCATCACGTCAATGGTATATGTGAAGTATTTTAATTATCTCCACCACACAGATATTTTTCAATGCAATTTTAATTAAAATGGAATTAGATAACTTTCTCTCTTCTCTGTTCTTATTCCATACCTCCCAGGTAACCTTGTCCAAATCCTACCTGTGCTCTACTATTCTCAATTTGATAGACTCTCTTTTCTTTGACTATGAGCATGCACATATATGTACATGTATGTACAAATCTAAAATGAAAACCTGATGTGTCTGCTTTTGCTGTTTGTACACATACGGTTCCAAGGCTGAGCACTTTGCATTGGATAATAACTATGGGGCGTAGGCCTGGGAAAGGCTAGTTCTCCATTTCCCAGCAGTATTCAGTTACCTATAGCTCTCATCTCCACATTAGCATGTCTGTTGATATTGCCATTGTTCCGGTGTTGTTTATGCACTCATTTATAGAAGACGCTATTTCACAGCTGACTTCCTAGTCTTCGGGCTCTTAAAATCTTTCTGTACTCTCTTCTCTAATGTTCTCTGAGACATAGATGCAATACCTGTGGTGTGGTTGTATCCATTAGAACTGAGTTCTCCATCATTTATTGATCTCTGCACCGTGTCCACCTGTGGTTTACAGCATTAGTCTCTATATGCTGTAAAGAAATTCAGACACACACAGGCAGACAATAATGTAGAGTGAGAGACTTAGGAACACTAAGCCGTAATTGTGATATCTCCATCAAATCCCTCCCCTCAGGACTCAGGGAACCCAGTGAGGGGAGGGGAGAGAGAGAAGAGGTGGCAGAAAGACTGTAAGAGCCAGAAGGGATGGAGGACAGCAAGAAAACAAAGTCATTTAAAGCAACAGGATCTCTACACTTAAGATCTCACAGAATAAAGCAGCAAGCACAGAGCCTGAGGGTTCCTAGAGATAGAAGGAGAAGTGGACCTATGCCATGATTACTAACCGAGAAGCAATCTCCAATTTATAACCACTTTGAAATGAAAACTGAGTTTTCCTCCATGGACTCTTTGGGAAAACAAACTACTCTTAAGAGTATGCTGCATGCCCAGCAGTATATAGTAAACAGAGAAGGAACTCAATGGAATCTTTAGAGGCTTTCCACATGTAATGTTATGCAATTTTAAAATTTTATTATTATTTTTATTATATATATGTAATATGTAACATATACAATAATATGTGTGTGCGAGCGCGCGTGTATATGTGTGTGTATTTTTTTTTATTCTACAGGTCTTAGTGTATATATCATGGCTTCCAGGTTAGTGTTTTTATGATACTCCTGACTGTGGGAGTAAGTGGGTCTCTGTGTCTAATCTGTTTCTTGTGCCTTTTTGTGGGCTCTTTTCCTTCTGTTTGCTTGTTTTGTTCTATTCCAAAGCATTAAGGTTTTTTTTTTAATCTTATATTTTATTTTGTTGTGTTTTATTATTACCCCTTAGAAGCCTGCTTATTTTCTAATGAGAGACAGAAAGGGGGTTGCTCTGGATAGGAGAGGAGGTAGAGAGGAACTGGGAAGAATAGAAGGAAGGGAAGCTATAATTAGTATGTATTGTATGAGAAAATTATTTTCAATGGAAAGGGAAAAATGAAATAAAAGCTTTACCGATGTGTAGTAGCCATAATTATCTGTGGGTATAAGGATAAGTTTTAGAATATAGTAAGGAATTATGGTGATCTAGCAAAGTTGTGGTAATAAATTCTTTTCGAAGGACCATGACTCCACTATGCCCAAGAAGTTGGCAAGGCTTCTAGTATCAGGCCTGATTTCAATCTGTTGAATGGCCCTTAAGTCCAATTGGAAAGCATTTGTTGACCACCATCTTAGGTAAGTGTCACCTACTATACCTTTCAGGTTATTTTGCCATGCTAGTCATTGTCATGTTTCATAGGTCATGCACATGAGTAGACTCCTAATTGTTTCCATCTTTTGGCAGCTAGCATAACATTTTATGATATCATGGAAGCTAGTTTTCAGGAAGGAGATTTTCAGGTTTTAGGCACTTTATATCACTTGAGTCCTGAGTCCTAAATGTGTGTTATCTTCAGCAATAAGAGATTACCTTTCTCTTTTTTATGTTTATTTATTTGTTCAGGTTACATCTCCATCACAGTACCCTCTTTCCACCCCTCCCAGACCTGCCCTCCCACCCTCTACCCCCTATCCCTTCCATCCCACTCCTTCAGAGTGAAGTGTCCCTACATATCAGTCTCTCACCCCAGTTCAGCAGTCATATAAGGGCCAAGAGCCTCCTCATACACTGGGGGCCTACAAGGCAGCACCACTAGTGCAAAGTGTCTCATTGACAGGAAAAAAGTCTATGTTCCTGTTCCCTTTGGTGCATTGGTTGTAGTATAGTTATCCTTTACTATATGGCTAAAATCCGATTATAAGTGAATAGATGCCATGTGCATCCTTCTGAGTCTGAGTTAGCTCACTCAGGATGAGCTTCTCTAGTTCCATTCATTTGGCTGCAAATTGCATAATTTCATTCTTTCTGATGGCTGAGTAGTATTCTATTGTGTAGATGTACTACAGGTTTTTTTTTTTTTTTTCCATTCCTCGGTTGAGGGACATCTGGTTTGTTTCCAGTTTCTTGCTATTACAAATAAGGCTGCTATGAACATAGATGAGGAAACACCCTTGTGGTTTGGTGAGGAATCATTTTTGGATGTATAAAAGAGAGGATCAAAGGACACATCTGCAATCTTTATTGTTTTGGGAGTCACTTGAAATAAACTGATAACCATACCGAAGGAAGTTTCTCATACCTACTACTAGGTTTTTCGTTATTCTATCTTTCTTGAAGGGAGCATAGTCAGCCCAAATGGCTCAACTTCCTTTATAAGACATATTGTGTGTATATATATATATATGCATTGTGTGTTACATAAAGAGTATGCATGGATGTATCATATATTATGATGCATATTTTGATAAATATAAATTAGCATGTTTTCTTATATTTTATCAAGCAGCCTTAGTATTATTTATCCCTCATTCCTCCTCCTTTAGTATTGACCTTTCTCTATTGTCTCCAGTTGGAGTCCCATCCTCAACTTTGCATTTCTTTTTTCATATCATGCATATTCTGCTATTTACCTCTTAAGCCACCACCATCTCTTATGGTCCCTTTACACTTTGCTGGTTTCTGCAGTTACTCCTTTTTGTGTACTTACATCTGAAGATTTGAAGCTAGGAACCACAGATAAAAGAACATGTGATGTTTGTCTTTCTTGGCCTGGGTTATCTCACTTGATCTAATCTTTTATAGGTACATCCATTTACCTGAAAATTTTGTGATTGCATTTTTCTGTACAGTTCCATTGTACTCCATCATGTATATGCACCATATCTTTACTATCCATTCATCTGTCAAAGGACATTTTGCTTGTCTCCATTTCCTTGCTATTGTTAATAGAGTATCAAGAAACACTGCTCATCAAGTATATGTAAAGAGGGATGGTGAGTCCTTTGGACATTAGTCAAGGAGTTGTATAGCCAAGTCATGTTGTAAAGGCTCATATCTGAAACCCTTGAAGGTTACATAATGGAATAATTAAAAGGAAATAGTAAGTTTTTGGTATAACTCTTTATTCCTTTCTTTGTGCCTTCTGTGTCAATACACCTTTCCTGTATTTGTTTCATAAATTATTTGTATTCCTTAAATTTTACTTTTTACATTTATATTTGCATTTGTAATTCATCAGATGTTAACTTTGCATATGAGGTTATGCTCCCAGTTTCATTTTACTTTCTCTTTATCTGAATGAATAAGTGTGTCAGCATTATTGATTGAAATATCCACTTTTTCCCACTGAGCAGGAGTGGTGCTCAGATATAAGATAAGATTCTATGTAAGTCTGGGCTTTTTGTGGAATATAATCTGTCTTAGTATCCTGACTTTCTGTTGATCCCATTCCACATATGTTCATGCATAAACCCTGTATAGAGGCATTTAGGTTAATATTGTTTGATGGTCAAAATATCATTTTTCATTGTGTTTTCTCCATTTCTTTACTCTTCTGTATGTATTTAAGAATTTTTCTAAAGTCTAATCTTTTGAAATTTCTTTCTTCAAAATGTAGAGGCCATTTACCCTTTTCTTTGAGGGGTCAAACAGGTGTTTGATGGGATAAGACAATTTCTTCTTCCTCCTACTCCTCTTCTTCCTCTTTCTCCTTCTTCTCATTACCATCCTCTTCCTCCTCCTTTTTCTTTCCACCTATCTCTTAGATCAGTGACTAGGACTAATGAAACGTGGAGGGCAATATACAGTCCTGAGAGCACCCATCTAAACAGCTATTTAGGAACTTCTTGTAAAACTCTCCTAAATCAGTCATTATTGATGAACTTCCATCAATTCAAGTCAAGATGGCAGTCAACTCCAGTCCAAGCACAACTTAAGGGCACCTCAAGATCTGCTAAATTCCAGCCCAGAGAAAATGTGATATGGTGCTTGCAAATTCTCAAGCTTCTGTAATGCATTTTAGACAAAAGATAACTAGTAGAAAATTATAGGTTTAAATGGTTTCTGTTCCAACATAAAGATCATTTCATTCATACCCCGGGAATGACTAATACTTCAGCTGTCACACTAATTGCCCTGCCAATGGAGGAAATGTTTTTCCTTTTTCAATGTTTCAAATACATATATTTGCTTTTCTATATATAAATAAGAACAATTATACATAAATTTGGACGTCTTTTTTTGGATTTTTTTATTATACTGTTTATTTATTACATCAAGTTACATCTCCATTATACTGCCCTCTTTCCACCCATCCCATTTCTGCCCTTCCACCCTCTCCTCCCTCTCCCACCCATCCCACTACTCAATGTGGAGTGTCTCTACATATCAGCCCCTCTCAGTTCAACAGTCATATGAGGGCTAAGATCTTCCTCTTGCACTGGGGGCCTACATGGTAGCACCTCTAGGGAAAATTGTCCCATTGATAGATAACAAAGCCTATGTTCCTGGTCTTTTTGGTGTGTTGGTTGTAGGATAGTTATCCTGTACTATATGGCTAAAATCCAATTATAAGTGAGATGGAATTTAGCAGTGAATAGATGCCATGTGCATCTTTCTGAGTCCTGGTTAGCTCACTCAGGATGAGCTTTTCTAGTTCCATCCATTTGGCTGGGAATTAAATGATTTCCTTGTTTCTAATAGCTGAGTAGTATTCATTGTGTAAATGTACCACAATTTTTTAGCCATTCGTCAGTTGAGTGACATCTGGGTTGTTTCCAGTTTCTAGCTATTACAGATAAGGCTGCTATGAACATAGAGGAGGACATATCCTTGTAGTTTGGTGAGGAATCATTTGGGTGGATACCCAGAAGTGGTATGGCTGGGACTTGAGTTAGGGCTATTCCAAGTTTTGTAAAATATCACCAGACTGATTTCCATAGTGGTTGTATAAGTTTGCACTCCCACCAGCAATGGAGGAGTGTTCTCCTTTCTCCACAACCTCGCCAGCATGTGCAGTCATTTGAGTTTTTGATCTTAGCCATTCTGACAGGTGTGAGATGGAATCTCAGAGTCATCTTGAGTTTCATTTCTCTGATGATTAAGGATGTTGAGCATTTCTTCAAATGTCTCACTGCCATTAATGATTCCTCCTTTGTGAATTCCCAGTTTAGCAATGTTTCCCTTTTTTTTTTTTTAAATTGGATTATTTGTTTTCTTGGTGTTTAATTTCTTGATATTTGAACTTTGGATTAATGAATCCTACTAAAATTATCTTCTTTTTGAAATTTTGATATATATTAGAAATTGTGTTGATCATATTTCAGTAACTAAAATGAAATAAGTAAATTTATACAGAAAAATTTTGATTTTACTTACATTTGGTCTAATATTTCATAGGTCTATTTATTAGTGCATCTGTTAAAGATACTAGATGTGAATCAAAGGAAATGAGTGGCCACATAAATGCACATTATGGCCAGAGAATGGGGGGGAAAAAGGAAGAGGTCATTATCTCACAATTCCCTCAATGCTAGGTTCCCAATAATCACATAGTTTCCAATAAGGCTCCATCTCCTAAAGATTGCAACAGTTTTTGATGGAATAACCCAGAGACAATTTTAAAACATGATCCATAAGGAATGCTGTGTAAACCATACCTGGTCATAGTCTAACATGTATGCCTTGGTTATCATTATTGAAATGTTTAAATGTCTCTTCAGCTGTTTCTTTGTATTTAATTTTCTGTTCAGTCTTTCTGTTTTTAAATATGTTTAGTATAATGCCATGCCACCTGTGTGGTATTTAATATCAATCTCTTTACTGATATTTTCAGAAAGTCATCTTAGTTATTTAAACAGAAAGGTTCTTAATTAATCCGTAATCTATTTTAATTATCTTATACTTTAAAATTACTTTTGTGTTCTGTTAAATTGCAAACATGCTTGCATTGTCGATAATTTTATTTTAATTTTTTGCTTATGTGTTTGCAGTATCTGGTTTTCTGTTATGCCTCTTCAACACTGGCTCTAGGAGATCCAGTGCCCTCTGCTAGCCTCTGAGGACACCTACATGTACATAATTGGATGTTTTAGATTTTTTATTATGTGTACAATTCTTGCGTGAATTATAAGTGAAAATGATTTATTAGCTACACAGTGCATGGTCATGTTTTACCTTAAAAATACATATTCATTCTAAACTAGTTGGTAACTATACAAGAGAAACACCAATGGATTTGGAAAATAAATTTAGAAAAGAATTACATGGCTAAATCTTTCCAAATGTGCTCCAACCATAAATAGTCTTTTTATCAACGTGGTTTACAGAAGTCTAGTATCTAAATGGTAGAGTCATTGATTTATTTATTGGGTTAATAATCTATATTCTTAGACAGGTGACTGTGAGCTAAGAAATATCACAAGCATAATACCTGTAGGGTTGCAAATATACAATAACTCCAAATATCCATAAGGATATATTCTATGATGTCCAGTGGATTCATTCCCTCAACTGGGTTGACCAAAACAAAAGAGAAATAAGCTTTATTTTTCACTTACATATGAATCTAGGGCTAGATTCAATTTAAATTTTAGGGACATTTGTTGACTAACCATAGTAGCTAATAAATTAGAATCATTGTAAACAGCATATCCTAATGCAAATTGTTTCAGTCTTATAAGCCATTTATTACTGGAAATTTCCATTAAATATTGCTGGGCCACAGTTGATCATGAGTATCTCAAATTAAAGGGCAAAACAGATGAGAAACATGTATCCTACAAGTTGTTGCCTTCCCCCTAGTTTCATTATATCTTATTAAGCATCACCAATGCCAATATGGCTCCAAATCTCATCAGAGATATTACCCTGATTATAATTTGACACAGATGGGAGTAATTATTTGTGTTCATTAGAATAAAATCTTGTGGATTTATATTTCCTTCTCATCATGTTTTGCTTTTAGTGGAGCTATTTGAACAGCTCATAAACCATAATAATATGCTATACAAGTCTTATGATATCAAAGAGTTCATGTAAAGAGAAGACAAGTGATGAGCCAATCTCCCTATAATTCATTCAACTTGTTAAAGTCCTTCTGGCCATAGCTGGGCTGATAACACAGTAATGGCCATCTGTTGAAATGAGTTACACCATTAATTTAAGGTCTGCCCCTTCAATATTTAGAACATGGTTTATAATATGTACTCTCCTCCCAGTAAATAATGCGAGTGGCTATTTCTGCCATAGCCTTGTTGTAAGAGTTCAAAGGCCAAAGAGTGGAGATGGGATGATAGCATTCTCATGTGACTTCCCATTTCTATGCTGGCAATGCTGACCATATTATTCAATGAGAACAGCGCTCTACTGAGGCACACAATGCTGGGTACTTTTAACTAAAACTTAGGCCTGTCATCTGTTTACTGTTTGGGGGGAATTAAAAGGGGTCCATGTTTTCATTTTAACTTATATGGTAATGAGGAGAAAGGACATGAGGACAAGCGACCATGTGACAGCATGTGTGCACCAGTGTAGTCTTTAAGTTTACTTTTATTTCTTCTATTCTCAGGGGTACATCTAGTGGAAACTGACACATATTTACAAATGTGATTATCACAGGGCTGGATCCTCAGGAAAGATTTGGTGGATGAGTCTGGGGGCAAACAGCCCCAGCTAACTGGGCAAATCCTCAAAGGGATGGACAAAGGTGAGCACCAGTTCATCCTTGTAAAATGTTTAGCCTTCACCATTCTCTGTCTACAGTGCTGATTAATCTTGTCAATTTGAGGAGGCTTAGCATAATGTAGAAGACGAATTTCTGTGTGGGGTGCTTCCCATCCTCCCTCCAGGGGACTTCACAACCTTTACAAATTGCTAATGACTAGCTGGCAGGTGGACTTAATCACTAAGAAGGAGAGGAAGTGTGGGAGGGGGAGGACCACAGAAGTCTATAAATAAAGTCTGACCCAGAGCTCTACTTCTAGAATCCCCTAAGTCCCCTCTCAATCATTGATGGAGGATCTTTGTTTTAACAAATGTTTGGCTTTGTTCTGTTGCTGGTTCTCCTCCACTTCCACATCTGTGGCCCTCTGGACTGTTACTTTCATTCTCTGGTGGTGGCCCTCACCTCTGCAAGTATTATTCTTATTCTTTGGCATGGCCCTTCTGTGTTCTCTGAAACTGCTGACCCATGACTCCCTGTCATCACTCTGTCAATGGCTGTCTTCTCTTCAACCAAAATCATAATTTCCTGTTGCTTAGGAATCTTCTGTGTGGGTCTCTCTCTCTTTCTCTCTCTCTCTCTCTCTCTCTCTCTCTCTCTCTCTCTCTCTCACAACAGGACATAAAATTTTCATATGCTCCATAGAACAGACTTGGTGTGCCTTTAGAGGACCAAACCTTGCACAAGACTGCAAAACCCATATTCCATTTACATATGATCTGATTCCCAGTGCAATCCATTTTCTTTCTCTAGATTTAAGGAACCTTTTTTTTTTGACACTGTGTTGGTAATGATATTAAAAAAACAGAATTCAGAATAAAATATATACATTATTATTTATTTAAATATTTTTCTCATAAAATAATTCTTAATTAGACAAACAGGAACATTAGTACTTGTGAATTCTTTTTACCCACTCTATATAGTACTCGAAAAACTAGAATTTAGTTAAAATCAGTGACTTTAGCATTTGAATGCCTCTCTATACTTAGTTTTATATTAGTTAGCACACGAATTTATACAATGTACAAAAAAATCCATCCTTAGCTCTTCATTGTGAACTTATTTTTATACATGTAAAAAGTGACAGAATTGGAATATGAAAAAAATTAGTATTAGATATTTTTAAATATCACAATAACATATCTTTATAAAAATAGTTTTAGCGACTACAAATAGTTGAAATAATAACAGATATGTGTCTGAGCAATGAAATGTGGCGCACGCCTTTAATCCCAGCACTTGGGAGGCAGAGGCAGGCGGATCACTGTGAGTTCGAGGCCAGCCTGGTCTACAAAGTGAGTCCAGGACAGCCAAGGATATACAGAGAAACCCTGTCTCGAAAAACCAAAAAAAAAAAAAAAAAAAAAAAAAAGAAATATAAAAATTAACAAATATGAAAACCTCTTAAAGGTTCATCAATATTATTGAATCTAAGAGAATATCCTAACAAATAATTGAGATATATTTTTTAAAATCATCAGAAACCACAATCTAGCAGTCAAAATGAATAACAAACAGCATGTTCCTCAGACTGGATTTTGTATAAATGGTTGTGTCAAGTTTTCTAGCTTGATTATTTTATCTACCCATGAGTTGGTATAATTTAGATGTCTTTATCAATTTGTGAGGAAAATAGTTCAGTAATTTAAATTCTAACCATTTTAAATCTTATTTAGACTTTATTTGAATGTATTTTTATACTTCCATAAATTCAAAAGCTCCTTAGTCTGTGTTTTATGATAGCTAACAATTTTTTCCTGAAGGGTTTTTGCTGTTGTTGTTTTACTACATAATCTTCATATATGCAAAATATATAAACAGAATGACTTTTGAGTTTTATTTTTAATTGTAAATTTCTTATAGTTTCATAAATGCATACAGTGAAGCTCTCCATTCTCCTTTTCCAACTAGAGCTGTATGTGCCAGCAAGTCTGTTTGTCACTGCTACAGCTTTAATGAGTATATGAACATTTAGTATAGTATTCCTGCAGGAATAAAGATAAGAGGTTATTTCCTTCATCAGGTCAAATTGTCAACGGGTACAAGTGACACCGTTCTCCTAGCCACTATTATATGTCAATAGCCATATTCAAACACACACACACACACACACACACACACACACACACACACACACACA
>CAJQZJ010031819.1:5322376-5353983 GCA_907164525.1 Lophiomys imhausi
GGTGAGACTGCAATAACCAACTTACCCTGACGAACCTGCATCTGAGAGATCCAGAAAAAGGACTGCTAAGTGCGTTAAAGAATCTACAACAAAGACTGTGTTCCTGACGACTGAGGACCTGCCCCAGAGACTGTATCATTCTAAAAGGTTATGAAAATAGTTGTTATAATTATCAATAGGTTTAGTGGATAGGTTAAAGGGGTTGTAAGAATTTATAGGATTAATAGTTAAGAAATTGTTGGTGTTTGTTATAAGTGAATTTAGTAATAAATAAATAAGTGATAAATAATAATTTAAAAGTTCGGTTACAGGATCTGCCATGTGGACCCCCAGTGCAAGAGGACACTTTTAGCCCTCATATGACTGTTGAACTGAGTGACTGAGATGTGGGGGCATCCCACTCCAGATGAGTAGGATAGGTGGGAGAAGGGGTAGAGGGTGAGATGGTCAGTCCAAAAAGGGTGGAGGGAGGGGGCTGTGATAGAGGTATAACGAAGTAATAAGTAAATGTAATAATAACATAAAATGACATGGAAGAAGGAAACTTGTACTTTCATTCCTAGTCCTTACATTTGATGGCAAGTTCATCACCCTTTGGCTGTTGCTTTACTTTACTGGCATTAGAATGACCTTTTTTTAGGCTTCTAACACAGACTGAAAAGTAACAAATCTCCATGAATCCTTCAGGCCTTCCATACAAGATTAAGACTTCAGAGATACCCAGCTCATGGTCTGAATAACTATAGATTCTTGACCTCTTCAAAGTGTGATAGTCATTGTTAAACTACCCAAATCATATCATCAGCCAATCTAATGAATCCTCTCTTCACCCTTATGTGTGCCTGTCTATGTATCTATGTATATGTTAGCAACATAGGGAAAGTGGATATTGACCTCCAGTGTTTATCAAAATACGTAAGACATGCAAAGTTTATTGTTATATAAAGCGACTTTTTATAAAGGGTTAAGAGGTTCTCTGAAGGCCCAACATCATCCATTCTAAGTGTCAGTTGGTAGCTAAAATCAAAGTTACCATCTTAGTTAATCTCTCTTCTGTGATAAAACACTGACCAAAAACAATATGGAGACAAAAGAGTTTATTCTATCATCTGATTGCTAGGTCACAATCTATCACTTCAAGAAATAAAGGCAGGAACTCAAGGCAAGTACCTATTTTGGAGACCATAGGAGAACACTGTTTATTGAGTTGCTCCCCATGGCTTTCTCAGTCTGCTTTCTAATACAATCCAGGACCACATGTTGAGGGGTGACACTTTCCACAGTGGGCCTAGCCCTCCCCCATCAATAATTAATCAAAAAAATGCCCCACAGAAATGTCCACAGAAAAATTCGAGGGAGGTGGTCTTTCCTGTAGGTTTCCTCTACTCAGATGAATCTAGATGTGTGTCCAATTGACAAAAGCAAAAACAAACAAACAAACAAAAAAAAAACCCAATAGTTATTAGGGTCTAATTCAGTGGTTCTCAAACTCCTTAATGCTATGACCATTTGATACAGTTCTTGATATTGTGCTGACTCCCAATCATGAAATTATTTCATTACTACTTTATAACCGCAATTTTGCAATTACAGTTATGAATTGTAATACAAAGATATGCAGGATATCTGATATGTGACCCTGTGGGGTTTGTGACCCACAGGTTGAGAACCGCTGGTCTAATTCAACATGAAAAGATGTCATAACTTGTATCTGTTGTCCTGGAAAGACCAGTGTTAAGTAAACCTGCACGGAGGTTTGGAGACAGTCCCTCATATGGACCTCTATAATTCACAGTCGTTTTCATGAACCATCCATCTCTCTCATCCTGGAGCACTATTGCTTCTGTGGAGCTTGGTGTCTTCACATTCCTGACACTCTTGATAAGGCTGGCTTGAGTTGCATATTCCCATTCAGGTCCAATGTGTAGCAAGGCCATACCCTAGCCTGCCATGCATGTTGCTGGAGTCAGTACCTTCCCAGCACTGTAGAAAAAAATTGGCTAACTAAATGACTAAACCGTATTTATATTATATTTAATTGGTTCAGAGGCTGTTAATCCCTAGCCCACCATTATAAATGAATGCACACAGAGACACCATATGGATTTTAACAAGCCGTGGCCTGAATTGTGCAATCCTAGCCCATCTAAGCTAGCTATTAATTATATTACCCAAATATGACCCCTTATATACATACGCCCCTTGGACTGCCATTCTCCACGCTATGCGGATGGTCCTGGCCTTGTGGAATGAGGTTTTTTTTTTCTTAATCCATGGTGTGTGTTCTCCTTCTTTCTGCTCCTGGATCAAATGAATTAATCCTCTGTCTAAAGCACAGGCTTCATGTTCTAATCCCAGGAAGTCCCACCTTTCTCTGTCTTTGCCCACTCTCAGGCCTCAGCATTTTATTTAACCAATCAGAGTCAATGTAAGTAATAGACAGCAAGAAGGACCAATTAATTAACATTTAGAATGCTTAACACTACCCCATCACAGCAATGTGTTCCTTACCTTTCTGTCAGCTACAGGAGTTTTTAACTGGACCAAGGCTGAGCAAACAATCTTCACCCTCAGTACACAAATTTATTTTTTTTCTATTTTATTTTATATATGTAGGTGTTGTGCCCAGATGTGTTTTTATATACCTGTGATGGACATGGTGCCTGGAGAGGCCAGAAAATGGTGTCAGAGTCTCTGTAACCGGGATTACAGACAGATATGAGCCACCCAGGTGGCCTCTAGTAATAGAAAGAAGGCCCTCTGGAGGAGCAGCAAGTACTTTTAACTGCTGAGCAACCTCACCTCTTTAGTATAAATTTTTTTTGGAAAAGATGCAAACTATAGAGTCTGAGAGACATAATTCTCAATCCCTACAACAATCCTAATCATTTTCTTCTGCATTGTTTTATCATATATGCTCTCTGTGCATTGTTGTCCAGCTGTAAATAAAGACCTCAAGAAACTCATAGCAGAGTATTTTGGCCTCTGAAAATACCCTCACCCCAGAAAGTCCATATAGGCAGCAATCTTGACACACCTGTCTTTGAGTGACCTAAGAAGACCCCCTTGTCTGCTCTGCCCATTTCCCATGCTCTTTTGATTGCCTCACTATTTTTGGAACCCAACATGGACCACTAGGTTATTTTTAACCAATAATGCTTCCCCTGACACATAGAGATAATGCCCTGCCATGTAGCTCAGCTGACGGGAGCCATGTGAGGGTAACAGCAAAACAGTTTTAGAACACATCAAATGCATTCTACTAGTTAACATACACAAGACGTGTGTGTCTTGGATAGACAGAGCCCCAAGAACTACATGTCCTGAGGACTTCATACTGTTATGGAGTTTTGCTCTGCTTGGTGCCCTTATATCATATTCCTTACAATCTATAAGTTGAGTGCAAATGCTCAGGGGTCTTCTAGCTCCTCAATGGGGAGTATCACTGGCACTTAGAATAATAGTGCTTGATCTTTTTCAGGTATTGTTGCTAGAGAAGATTAATGAATCAAACACTACTCTTAGAAAGAATTAAGAGATACAGATTGTTACCAGTAATCATTATGTCTAGAAAGAATGTGGAAAATAGATTTTTAGTGAAGTTAAGATGTTTTTGTTAGTGACTCTGATGCAGAAAATCTTAAGGAACAATTTAAAGTTTGGAAAGGCACACTCTTAATAGTTGAGCTAGGCTTAGTCCTCCTGTGACTGATGAACTGAGGGGGTTTGATACACGTGGGCTACACGTGTATCAAATGAGATATGATGAGGATGGGAGGAGGGAGGGGGGAAAGAAGGTGAAGGGTGAGACTGGGTGAGGAGGAGGTGGGGGCTGCAATCGAGATGTATTTTGTATACATAAATAAATTTTTAAAAAAGATTTGAGCTAGGGATTATGTATAGTCAGAAAACAAGAACAATAGCAGCCCAAATGACACTGTATGACATGCCTCTCTCTTGCTAAAGCTGCATTGATGGTCAGAGTGATGATTAATACCTTGTACTCATTTTTGCCCTCAGCTTTCAGATATGATTTAATAAAATAGCTAATGAATGGATATGCAACTTGAGAATTTAAAGTAGATATAACTGATTATTTTTCTAAATAATTGTTTATTTTTGTGATGTTTTTAAGATTTTATAAGACTACCTTTTCAGATAAATGAAAATATAATTAGTCTTTTCTTCATAACTGCAAATTTCAGCCTACCAGTAAGAGGAACTAGCTGAGAAAATTACCTTGCTTCCTTACACTTTGTTATCTATAACAAGTACCTTAGTTACAAATGTGAGTTCTTGGGAATAATTTTTCTTCACCCATAATACATAAAATTTTTGATCATGAGAGGGTATTGTTAGTATGTGTTTCTCTACGTATACTCATTGTAATCATTCACTTAAAGAAAAATAGAGGGTTTCTGATTAGCTTAGAAAATAACTGTCATAGTACCTAACAAAATGACAAGCTTAAATGACTATTAGTTTGAATTTCTTAATTATCCTAAACAGTTTATGACAGTTGGTAGCAAAAGGCTGAAACTTTACATTTCATTTTTAAGCATTACTAGGTACAATACCTTTAAAAAGCATTACCCTTAATTTTGTATCAATATACAAAGATCAATACCAATGTGGCCAAATATAATTTTAAATTTGTATCAATATACAAAGATCAATACCTATGTAGCACAATACAATATTAATTTTGCATCAATATACAAGGATCAATACCAAGTTGCTAAGAGACAAGCAACATTTGCTTATCTAAATATAAGAGATAGATAGGGCATCTACAAAAACCTCAAGAGATCTGCAGAATATGGCATTCAAAGATGTTTTCTTAAATTAAGATTTTTTGATATCGAGACATGTCAGCTCCTGACAGCACCCCCTATTCTACTCCAAGTAGAAGATGAGCATCAAAGAATCTCCAGTGTGAGATGGTTGAATTAGTGGCAAGCCTATCTCTTGGCAAGAAAAGCCCCTTGCTTCAGCTGTAGACAGAATGCTGTCCAAAAAGGACAAAACTTGGAAGCAGGTAAGTTAACAGCCTAGCTCTGCCAAGACAGGGTAGGCAAGTCTTTCATAATTCCTGCTTTACAATCAATGTCTGTCAGAGAAACGAGGCCAAACGCCTGAAGATTGATGCTGTAATATATGGAGAGAAAATGGGAACTATCCAGGCAGCCACTGGTATGTCATTTCTTAGTTTTGGAAGCTGCTGGCCCTGCACTTCCTATAAAATCAGATATATTTATTCCTCTCAGGTCTCTGAGGTGGTTGAAGAATAGATAGCTAGAGTCTCATCGTTAAATTTTAAGTTGTTTAGGAATCAAGAGGGTGTTCTGGATCTAAGAAGATGTTTTCAAAATTGTGATGCAAGTTAGTATGAAAGTTGAGTTAGATATAGACATTTAAACTCATGGAGATGGTTAGGTAGTAGAATGTTAAAGGCAGGTGCCAAATACATATGGAATGGACATTGGGAATGTATGCTAAGCCATATAACTCTCATAATTGTGGCCTATTTATTTCTGTTGTTTTGTATTGTATTTATTGTTATAAGAGAAAGAACCATTTGTTGGACTGAAAGGTGGAGCTGTTGGGGGGAAAAGATATACATTAAACTTTAAAAAAAGGGAAGAGGATGGGGCATTGAGGGGGAAGAGGGTGGGAGGGTGGGACTGGAGGGGGGAGTAGGGAGGGGATTGTGAGATTGAGATGTAACTTGAAGAAATAAAAAATAAATAAAAAAAAGAAAAATAGAAGGTAACCAAATTGTGTTTTTCACTACTTGAAAGATTTTGCTAAGCTATACAGGATGTCAATGGGAAAAATAATGTGTGGAATGGGAATTGGAACTTTTTTCCATCCACCAAGCATAAAGCATATGTATACACACACACACACACACATATATATATATATATATATGTATGTATATGTGTATATGTGTATAAATGTAGTATGTGTATGTGTATATGTTTATGTGTGTATATGTTTGTATGTATGTATATATGTACATATATATGTGTATATATGTACATATGTATATATGTTTGTATGTATGTATATATGTAAATTGGTTGGAGTTTTGCTCCATCCATGTGAATGAGTATGTATCTGTATGTCTATCTGATTGTCTATCTATCTGCATCTAGTGTTTGTGTGTGTGAACATATAATCTTTTTTTTCCTTCCTTTTCTTTTGATGCTTGCCATCATCAGTGGAAAGCCCCCATCAGTAGCAACCAGCTCTGACCTAGAGAATTAAGCCTTTTACCCTCTAGAAAGTGTGCTGGGTATTCAACCAGTCATTTATCTATACCCCACCTCAGCCTAACCTGTCATGTCAATACTGGTCTTCAGCATTTTGGCCCCCAAGCAGAGGGACATTAACACTCAGCAAAACTCCAAAATCTCTAGTCCATTTCCATGGTGGTTGCTGAATTAGCCTCTTTCTTAATTCTTTATTAACATAGACATGTTCAGACCAGTGAAGTAGATATCAAACACTGTCCCTCTCATGCCCAGTTGTTTTACTAATGTCTTTAACATCTCTATTCTCTCCTTGTCTATGAAGCTCATCAACTCTTAGTCAGTGGTAACTAAGTGTCCCTGGACTGGTGTGAGCCATATTCACGGGACATGGGGAGCGATTTAGATGGAATGTCTCAGATTATGTAGCCTTGCCTCAAAAAATGGATAAGGAATTATGGTGCTTCATTCTTCTGTTGGACCCTTAGACTGTTATCATCAACTTCCATGTACCACATCCTCACAAGTTAATCCGTGAGAAGAACTTTCACACCTCACTTAAGTGTTTTTTCCAAGTTGAAACATTTCAGACAAAGAGTGGCTTTCTGGTTACCGTTGTTTTCTATTCTTGGCAGTCCTAAAGACCTATGAATGCATGCTGAATGGAGAGGGTTCTGCTCAGCACTGCTGCCTCACTCCATTCTCACTGCTCCACTGTTCTTATGGATCCTACTTTCCAGATCACACTGAGGGCTCCTTAGCATTCTCCTTAGCTTTATCCATTGTACTTACTCTCCATATCTCACTGACATAAAAACCTCCTAACACATGATGACTTCTCAAAAAGAATCCTTTAAATTCTTTCCATTAATAGAATTTATTGCAGAGAAGTGGACATCTTCAACAAATGGTGCTGGTCCAACTGGATATTCACATGTAAAAGAATGAAATTAGACCCATACTTATCACCTTGTACAAAACTTAAGTCCTGGTGGATCAAAGACCTTAACATAAGGCAGGACACACTAAATATACTGGAAGAGAAAGTGGGGAAAACCCTCGAACTCATTGGCACAGGTGACAACTTCCTGAACAGAAGACCAACAGCTGAGGCTCTAAGACCAACAATCAATAAATGGGACCTCATGAAACTGAAAAGCTTCTATAAGGCAAAAGACACTGTCATTCGAACAAAACAGCAGCCTACAAATGGGGAAAAAAAATCTTCACCAACCCCACATCTGACAGAGGGCTAATATCCAAAACTTACAAAGAACTCAAGAAATTAAATGCCAAGAAACCAAATAATCCAACCAAAAAATGGGGAACAGAGCTAAACAGATAATTCAAAAAGGAGGAATCCCTAATGGCTGAGAAACACTTGAAGAAATGCTCAGCATCCTTAACCATCAGAGAAATGCAACTCAAGATGACTCTGAGATTCCATCTCTTACCTGTCAGAATGGCTAAGAACAAAAGCTCAAATGACAGCACATGCTGATGAGGGTGTGAAGAAAGGGGAACACTCCTCCATTGCTAGTGTGAGTGCAGCTTGTGCAACCACTATGGAGGTCAGTCTGGAGATATCTAAGAAAACTTGGAATAGCTCTGCCTCAAGTCCCAGCCATACCACTTCTGGGTATACATCCAAATGATTCCTCACCAAATCACAAGGAAGTTTCCTCATCTATGTTCATAGCAGCCTTATTTGTAATAGCTAGAAATTGGAAACAACCCAGATGTCCCTCAACCGAGGAATGGATTAAAAAACTGTGGTATATCTACACAATAGAATAATAATCAGCTATCAGAAACAACAAAATCATGCAATTTGTAGCCAAATGGATGGAACTAGAGAAGCTCATCCTGAGTGAGCTAACCCAGACTTCAAAGGATGCATATGGCATCTATTCACTTATAATCGTATTTTAGCCATATAGAACAGGATAACTGTACTACAACCAATGCATCAAAGGGAACATGAACATAGACTTTTTTCCTATCCATCAGACACTTTGCCCTAGTAGTGCTGCCTTGTAGGCCCCCAGTGTATGAGGAGGCTCTTGGCCCTGATATGACTGCCGAACTGGGGCGGGGACTGTTATGTAGGGACACTCCACTCCAGAGGAGTGGGATGGAAGTGTTAGGAGGTAGAGGGTGAGAGGGTGGGAGGGTGGGACTGGAAGGGGTGGAAAGAGGGCATTGTGATAGAGATGTAGCCTGAAATAATAAATAAATATTAAAAAAGAAATAACCTAGAAATCAAATTTACTTTGGAAGAAATATATCCAAACATGAATAACTTTCAAATGTGAAATGAAGTGAAAACATCAACTTTGTTGTGATTCAATGTATTATAAACCATGTGAATTATTTATATATCTAAATAATAGTAAAAACTGTAGTTTGTGAAAAAATTGGGAAATTACTACACATAATGGATTAGAGGATAAGACAGAAAGGATACAGTTAGCCATGTGTTTAACTTTTTATTGAGAGAGAAATTGGACACAAGGCAAAAATATTAGCATCTGGTAAAATGGAAAAGACTACTCACATGTCTCTTCTGTGCCAATTTCTCCAGCTTTCTATGTGTTTAACATATTTCAAAAAGCCCTCAGATTCACACAGTACATCAAGCCCTTCCTCAGAAAAACATATAAAGTAGTTCTAGTAAAAAAAATAGATTTACAAAGAAAAATATTGAAATCAACATGAAATATATAGGAACACCAGAACACTGTGTTTTAGCAATCAATAATTACTGAAATGCAAGTGCACATGCTGAACGGATGCAGCTGCTTTGCTGAATCCAGCTGCTTGGCTCAAACATTATGAAAGATAGAGCAAAGCCCAGTTTTATGACACTGAGGATAATATATCAGCCCTTGTAAATTATTCTTCAGGGACTATATGAAGGTTAGGTACATTAACCAGATAATTAAAAACCCCAATTAAAAGAAACTCTTCACAAAAAATTTATGCAGAAAAACCTATAAGGCATCCCAAAAGACATACTAATTTTCATATTAGGAAGTAATTAGATATATAATTGAGTGTTGGAGAAACAGATGAATTAAGCAAACATGTTTTTTTTAAATCAAATGTTTGCCAGTTATAGGAGTCTACAAGTTGGGAATTCTCAATTATTTCACAGATCACACTGAGTCTACTCAATGTCCATCATGGCCTGAATCCTCAAAGGTGTCTAATTTTCAAAATCATTATCAAGTTTATGTGTGCCTTAATGCCCGTGTCATATAAATTTCTGCTTATCAGTTCTGCCAATCCATGTAGTGTACATTTCAGTCTCTGAGTTTATAGACAGAAACTTGCCTGAATTTCTTTAAGCACTTTTATCACTGATACCTCGTCTTGTTTTTGGAGCTTTCTCACAAACACTCAGAATTCTTGGACTGTGATCAAAGAGAAAGCAAACACCCAAGTTGATTTGTCCATTTAATGATAAATCTCAGTTGAGTCTGCCATGACTTCTGGGAATCCTAAACCTTTACTATTACAAATATCTATTTTATAATTTCTACTCTGTTCTAAATATCCCTACATTACAAACTACTGTTGAATATCACTCAGCACTTTACCTTGTCACAGAAAAGAACTCCCCCAATTGATAACTGCCAGATATAAGCAACTCATAAGGATATTCCCTAACTGATCACTCCTAGTTACACAATATTGTTGAGATATTTTGAGGAATGGCTTAAGAAATTCATATTTGGTTGTTTCCAAAAGAAGCATCTGTCTAAATATGTAGAGTGTGTTTTCTCCAACTTTTCTCTTTCTGTGAGATCATTTTAAACAATTAGTTAATTAGTGTGCATGTGTGTGTGTGTGTGTGTGTGTGTGTGTGTGTGTGTGTGTGTATTTGTGCACCTGCATGCAGGTCATGTTGCACATATGCAAGTAAGAAGACAATTTGTGGATGTTGGGTCACATGTTCTACCACATGGATTCCAGTGATCAAACTCAGGTCGTAAAGTTTTCTGGGAAGTGTCTTTACCTACTGAGCTATATTGACATCCTTTTCCTTGCATTTCAATAACAGTGTCTTAAAAGCTCTTCCATTTCTTTATGTCTTAAGTAGTGAATGATATCAAAATAGTTTCACACAAAAAGTATAGACTACTGTTATGTAGCTATTTTCTCTAAGCCCCTGGAGAGAGAACCATAGTACTCAGGAAGTAAATGAAACGTACAAATCTCAGAAAGTCTAAATCGTAAAAGATTTTAGTGTCCCCACTAAGTAACTTTGTACTTACATTTTTATAAGTAACCTAAAAACACATAAATTCATTAAGCTAGATGTAGGTGTAATGATTTCTTCCCTGTGTTGTTGTCATCCTATATTAGACGAATACATATTGTTCATGTCTCCCCAGGAAACTGAACAACACGAGGTCCTTCAGATCCAAGCCTTAGCTGCAATGATTTGATGAGACATATTACCAAGGCTGAGACATGTGAGCATGGTATGTCCTCCAGGGAAATCCTAGGGTAGTCGTCTTTTTCCAAAGAGCTTGGATATGGGGACATGTCTCCTTGATGAATGAGGTCCACCTTATGAGTATGAGGATGTCTCCCAGATGTCTAAGGAACTTTCCAATCCTTGAGATGAGCTGTGGGACATGATGGTAAACTAGCTGTGGCATCAGTGATGCAGCCTTTGCTGTGGACAAAAGGGCATGTAACTGAAGCTGAGGTGTCTACTCAGAAAAGATTTGTCCATGTAAAAGAACTATAATGAGTAAGACATATGTAGATAATTTCCTATGCATTAGCCTCTGATTTTGCCTGAAAAGTAAGAAAATTGTGTCTATGGAAGGGTCTGATGAAGGTGTTAGCTTGCCCTTTCATACACAGCAAGAAAGGAAATGCAAATTACAACTACAATGGCATGCTTTTTAGTTATTATCTTCTCACACTCACAGAAATTAGAAATCTAGGCAATGTCAGCAGTACCAGGAACACAGTCTACTCTTTTCACTATTACTGTATGATTAGAAATTCGGACAAATATTCTCCTGTAGAATCCAACACTACTATCAAACTGAATCAGATACAATCTTTGATAATGCATTTCTGTTCCTGAGTACACATCCTATGATGGTTAGTTTTAAATATCACATTATGTACACTAAGGAATACCCAGATATCTGGTAAAGGATTGCCCTAGATTGCTTCTCCACCACTGTGACAGAAGACGGCAACTGGGGGGAGGGGCGGTGAAAGGGCTTATTTGGATTCACAGATGTCAGTATATCATCCAAGGAAGTCATAGTACAATACTGAATGTAGGAACTGTAGTAGATACCATGGAAGAATTTTGTTTACAGGCTTGCTTACCACAGCCTCCTCAGCTTGCATTTTTAAATACCTCAGAAGTGCATACACAGGGACAGCATTGCCTACAGTGATCTAGACTCTCATACATCAATCATTAACCAAGAAAATGCCCCACAGATATTACCCATAGCCACTCTGATAGAGAAAATTCTAGTTTGGGTCAAGTTGACAAAACTTAATCAGCATAATTAACCCCTTATCCACTTGACACAAAATATGTACCTTAATCTTTCCTTTCTTGTTTATCTCCAAGGCCTCTTGCTAATATCATAATATAAAACACAGACCAACTTTGAAAGTCTCACTATGTTTTAATTTTTTCAATGATTGGAAAATCCAAGTTATCAGGGCTGGAGAGATTGCTTGGTGGTTAAAAACATTTATTGTTTTTCCAAAGGACCTGAGATCAGTTCCCAGCACCCACATCAGGTGGGTTACAACCATCTGTAACTCCATCTCCAGGGAATCTGATACCTCTGTTCTCCTTGGGCACCTACAATCATGTATTCAAAACTACAACCAGTTATGCATAGCAAATCATAACTAAAAATTATAAAAATGAATCTTTATAAACTCTAAGTTCTCATATTAAATAACTCAAAGACTCTTAGCTTTGGGTGCCTGTAAAGTGATGAATGATCTAAATACTTTCTTACCCCAAGAGAGAAGAGCAAGTCACAATTAGAATCAGATCAAATCAAACCACATAACAAGCTCTGTGTCCTAAGTTATAGAACTTTCTGGGCTCCTACAGGCTTGAACAGTAGCAGTTCTGGTTCTCCAGCTCCTCCATCTGCAACACACATGACTTTTTTGTAGATCCAGACATGTTCTACTCCACACCTACTGCTGCTCCTGGTGGTCATCCCACAGTCCTTTCATTTGCAAATTGCAGAGGTCTCCACTTCAATTTCCTTTTTTGTTGTTGTGATACTCCATGATCAAAAGCAACTTTAAGAGAAAAGGTTTCCTTTCAGCTCCTAAGCCCATTGCCAATGGAAGGTAGGTCAGAAATTCAAGGCAAGAACCTGGAGGCATGAACTAAAGTACAAAACAGAAAAAATGCTACTTGCTATCTTGCTCTTAGTGGCTTTCTCAGCTTGATTTTGTATAAATCAGAACCACCTGCCTATTGCATGACATTTTTTTTCTTGTGAATATACACCACACACATCTATTCACCTGAGAAACTAAGCCCATGAAAGACCAAAACAAGAATTAGCACCAGTCTAACTTGGTAAACCTATGAGTTTTATAGGGGTTACTTATATAGGTGAGGAGAAACTTCCAGGGTCAGACATTACTCAGTGAGAGCCACAGCACCAAAACTCATCCTAGTGTGTGAGGTAGTTCACCATAGCTGGAAATCTTGAGCTCACTTCATAGATTGCAGGCGGCTTATTTCAGGTGACTCAGTTAGTCTAAGCTTCTTCTGGGCAGCTCAAACAGACTTTGTTTTATTCAGACAGTTCATATGGTCTCTGCTTTTTTCAGGCCTGTTGGCTTATCTCTGCTTTTTCTAGGTAACTAGGATTGTCCAAGAAATTATCCTCAGCAGTCTTTACTGTTTATATAGTTTCAGAAAGGGTGGACATAGAGAATTTAGTTAATTTCAGAGACTTCTTGAAGCTATTTTTAATTGTTTACATTCTGTCTTAACAAACTTTGCTGCAGTATTTTGTCCTCCTCGTGGGACATCCTACTGTGTGTCCCTGGAAATATTGGATCTTAAGAAATTTCCATCTTAGATGGAAGGTTTTTTGTCTTGATGGAAACAACTACATAACATTGCCCAGGAGTAGCACCACACAAAGTAGGTGTGACTTTCCCACAGCAACAAATGGTGATGATGATGATGATGATGATGATGATGATGATGATGATGATGTCCTACAGACATGCCCACAGGCTAATATGATGGAAGCAAGTTTTCATTTGAATGTCCCTCTTCTCAGAGAACTCTAGTTTGTGACAAGTTGTTAAAAAATAACCAGCACAAATCTTATTTCTGTACATTTCTATGAAGATGTTTCTAGAAGATATTGGCTGACATTTGAATAAGGAAGCACAATTAGGAATATTCCCCTCAGTGTAGGTAGGTCTTAGAGAGCACAGAGGTAGAGGAAAATGAATTGCCTCTCCCATCTTCTTGTCTAATCTCTTTTTCTTTTTCCTCCTCTTCCTCCTTTCTCTTTCTTTCTGTATCTTTCTCACTTTCTCAGAAGTGGGATACCCTTATTCTCTTGGACTTGGGTATCAGAACTCCAACGTACCACACATTTTGACTCAAGAACATGTACTAGTAGGGTTTTGGGTGACTAATAGACACCAGAATTGTGAAATTAAAATTTAAGCTTTGTTACCGGTTTTCTTGATTCTGAAATTTTGGAAAGGAATAATGATGAATGACACCAAGGACATACTTGGTTCTCCAACTTTCAGAACACCCATGACACCTATCACTACATCAATAAAACACCAAAGCATCTATATTTACATAAGCCAGTTCCTCTAAGAGCTCTTTTCTCTCTTACATCTACAGTTGTGTATGTAAATCCATCCTATCTATATCACCATTATATAACCTTCACCTTCTAAAAGGGAAGCTCTCTCACAGACTTATGTGATTAAACAACCCTCATCTCCTAGCTGAGATCCTGATTGGGTATATTATGGCGCTTTTAAAGTTGGAGGCATGACTGTTAAAGGAAAAATAACTGAGTTTAGGGCTTTGAAGCCAAGAGTTCAGCTCTGCTTCTGGGCCCCAATTTTCACTGCTTGGTTTGAATGTGACCAGCTGTCTCACATTCCTGCTGCTATAGTCACAAGGCACACCCACCTCCATGAATGCCCTGCCAAATAGACAATATCCATTGAGCCATGAGTCAAAGTAATAAACTTCTTCTGTTTTTAAAGTTCATAGTTATATAAAAGTAGCAAACTTGTATACAGCCTATTGGTTTTTCTCCTTGGAAAACCATGACCAGGCCTGTGAAGATGGCTTAGTGAATAAGAGTACTTGCTGTGCACACTTGCAGACCTCAATTCAAACCCACAGCAACTATATTAAAGCACACGTTTAGTTGTGGCACATGCCTTTAAACCCAGATCTCTGAGAGACAGAGGCAAGTGGATTGCTAAATTTGAGGCCAACCTGGTCAACATAGTGAATTCCAAGCCAGTCAGATCTATATAGTGAGAATTGTCTCAAGCAGACACACAAAAGCAGCTCACCCCTGTAGCACTAGTGTGCTGTTGTGGACAGAGATGGGAAGGTTTCTGGGGCTTTCTGGTCACCAGTTTAACTTCTAAATGACAGGGAGACTATTTCTGAGGAAATCAGGTGAAAAATGATAGAACAGATCACTCAGTATCCTCCTCTTTTTACCACACACATGTAGATGGGCTCACACACCAGCACTCCCAAGCATACTTGCATCACACACTCACAGGAAGACATACACTCTCTCTCTCTCTCTTTCTCTCTCTCTCTCTCTCTCTCTCACACACACACACACACACACACACAAACCCACACATCTATTCTGAGATGTTCTTTTCTGACACACTCTTTCTGGTTTAGCAAAGTGTTCTGTAAAGTCATAACTTCCAGTATGGTCTGTCCAACTATAATCATTTTTGACATTTTACATCCACCAAAGCAAGAATTCTTTTTCTTTATTTTTAATTTTTCTTCTAGTTGTGTGTGTGTCCAGGTGTACTCTACATGTACTCCTGTTTGTGTGTACATAGGCCCAAGGTCAAACACAGGTGAAGTTTTTCAGGTGCAGACAATCTTAGTTTTGAGAGTGTCTTCCACAGGCCTGAAGCTAGCTGAGTAGGTTGGTTGGCTGGTCAGAAAGTCCCAGAAAACTGAAATTCTATTTCTGTTCATCTCTGGTGGTAGGATTACAATTGTGTATAAACACATGTAAGTTTTTATTTATTTGTTTGTTTGTTTGTTTGTTTGTTTGCTTTATATTATGAGTTTTGAGATCAAGTGCTCTGATCCCAAATACTGACTGGGCTGGGCTACCTCCCGCATCTAGAGAAACCTTATTCTGTGAAGGCCACCACTCTCTATTCAACCTCTTTCAGGATTTTTATCCTGTCTCATTGGTACTTATTTTCTATGTTCTGATGTCTTCAGCAATAATTATTTTTATTTCTACCTGATTTGTACTAATTCACTTTTCCTTATTGAAAATCTAGACAGAATCAGAATCCAAAGCCTTAGAAATTACCATGGTGTGCCGGGCGGTGGTGGCGCACGCATTTAATCCCAGCACTCGGGAGGCAGAGGTAGGCAGATCTCTGTGAGTTCGAGGCCAGCCTGGTCTACAAAGTGAGTCCAAGACAGCCAGAGATATACAGAGAAACCCTGTCTCAAAAAACAAAACAACAAAAAAAGAAATTACCATGATGCATATTTTCCCATATTGTATTGTTAAAAGCATTTCTTCTGCAGACTCAAGCCTCTTTTGCCTTAATTGCCTAATCTAATTCCTTATGTTTACTAAGGAGTTACACAGCAGCATCCCTCACCTCCGCTGCTGTTTTTAGTTGGTCATTATTCTTTTTGAAATCTGTATGAGATCAATAGACCTCTCGGAAGGGCCATTCTTCTTGATATGAAAACAAATGTGTCTCCCCTCCTCCTGAAAATGTTAAGATTTATCTACAGAAAGTCATCTGCCAATAGCATTTTAATGTATTAGAGAGGCCTTCTAACTCAGAAATATTAGGTTTTTTGATTCCATATATTATTTGTTAAGGAAAGAATCAATAAAGATTTGGGAAGAAAAGAAGATAATTTGTGGTTGTGCAATGTGCTTAATTCACCTCAGAGTCATAGATGCAAGAGCAGGAACAGGTTTTAGACTAGCCAGACAGTAGTACTAAAAACATAATGAATAAGGTGATTCATTTTTGCTTGTGATCACAAGCACAGGTTATACAAACTTTTATTCAGAGTCAATTTGTGTAAGTGTCTAGTGAAGTATTAAAACAAACAAAAGTTCACTCCCTTGTGTAAGCATCTCTGGAACTCGATGGCATGCTGGGACTTCTTTGGTAGCCCATTCAACTTCCCTGAACTGCTATGCTCTGGAATTTTGTCCTTTCAACTTCCTTCTCCAAGGAAGCAATGTCTCTTAATATTAAATATGGCTTTTAAACAGTTTTCCTATATGCTAAGCACTTCTGACATTGCAGGATGTTTTGCTATACATTTTTCTTTTTTACCTCCAAACCCTGTCTGGTTGTCTTCCTCTATTTATAACATCGCCCAAATTTGTTCTTCCTCATAAAAGAAAATTACAACCTCTTCTATATCTGCATCCACCTCCTCATGTAATCACCATCTTTGCTTTCTAGTCAGCCAAGCTCATGCTTTGCATTACTCATAAACTTACTTCCAGTCCTTCCATAGACCACTGATAGCTTTATAAAAGTTTCTACAGGCTTCTACCCAACAAGGGCTCCAGTGTTATGTTAATCAAATTTTCTCTCATAAAAATTTACTCTCTGATTTCAGGGACATTTCTTTTCCAGTTTCTTAATTATTACCTCTATCATTACTGCCTCTGGTGGTAAAATTTCTTCCTCTGTTACCACTTGATGTTCTTCAGGAATGTTTCAATTTTCTGTACACTTCTCACTTATCTTCCCCTTTTAATTTTACAATGTTAATCATTGATTCCATCTCTTCCTTGGCTTGGTAGCATCAGCCCTATGTTTCTGTGAGCTCTGGATACATGTATTTTAACCACTCCTTGGGCATTTCTACCCAAGTAAAACAAAATAAATTCTTTACAGACTGTTTGAGACTTATTTTTCCCTCCTAACTCTCATAAGAAATACTAATAAAGCTCATAATCCAAACTCGAAATCTGGGAAGCCCCCCCTCACCATTTCCTACCACTCCCCTGTATCTCACTATTAACTCCTTGTATCACTTTGTGCCTCCACTATTTTTCACACATTTGATTCTCTCCATCTGTCTGCTGCAGCCTTAGTTCAGTTTCTTGTTTCTATAGGAACTGCCTTTACCTCCTTCACTGTTTGTAGCAGACGACAACACTGTGCACATGCCTTCATTGTAGCACAGATGCATGCTGAGGTGATGTCCTCGCTGTTCCTGAGCAGCTGGCCTCCAGGTAATCTTTCTGTGCAAGTATTACTAAAGTCTTAGCACCTCATCATCTGGATCATCTTTTGTCACTGAAGTAGCCAATCGTACCTTGAGTATTTAAGCATAAAGTGTAGTGAGAATTTTTAGTTTCTTTAAAAACACAGAAAAGGTGTGATATGTCTCATGCTCTGGCAGGTGTGTGATTTTGCCATCTGAGGCTAGTTTATGTTTGCAATTCTTGGGACTCTAATAAATATCAGAACTCCTGAAAGGGGCAGGAGGGGATTCAAAGAGTTGCCTACTGCTCCCCTGCTGCTGCCCCTGCTGTTGCTAGTTCCTGCTGCTGCTGGTTGTTGCTGCTGCTGGATCCTGCTCCTGCTTTTGCTGGTTGCTGAATGCTTTTGCTGTTTGCTGGATTGCTGGTTACCAATTGGAGATATCCTGATGACAAAGATTGAACTTTCCCTAAGGAACTCAACACCTCTAATCAGCAGGAAGTTGTCTAAAGAGATCTGTGCCCCCTACCTCATCTATCCTTCTTTCTCTCCTACCCAGTGTTAGGGGGTTGGATAGCATTGGGGTGGAAAAGGGTGGTAGGTAAAAGAACCAGCTAAATAACCAAAAAGCCCTGCTACAATAAAGTGCTGGTAATAGAGAATTTAAGAGGGACGCATGAATACTAGGCTAAAATAAACTTTACTAGATAACATTGATATCAAAATTCTATTTCATTAGTATTTGAATATTATTTATATTGAGGTTATATTGGTTTGAAGAGGCATAGTGAAATTATATTCTGAAAGCTTTTTTTCTGCCAACTTCAGCAGTGGATCTTCCAGGTACGTCTTTAGGTTCCTTTAAGATGGCTTTCACTTGGGTGACAGGGGTAGCTGCCACTGTTTACAGAAGACAAGCGGTCCCTTGTGCAGGTTCTTGGAAACAAGGGGCTGGTGCTCTCAGAGAGGCAATCCCACACTATCATTTATTCAGGAAAATACTATCCATGGCAGGAAGAAACTGTGTACAAAGAACTAATTACAGTTGTGAGGTTGCATTCTCGTTGCAATTAGCACATCATGGGGGTGTGTATTTTACAATAAATACCAGATGGTCTAACACGGGAAGCTTTGCAATCTGAGAAAATGGCAAAAGTCCTGAGTGAGAGGCTGTTGTTTTAAAGGGCTTTTGTTCAACACAGGAAAGATTTACATCAAAAAAAGGAAACACAAATTCAAAACCGCAAAGTCTAATGAGGTTTCTGTGCAGCAATTTTAATGGATAGA
Source organism: Lophiomys imhausi (assembly GCA_907164525.1). Classification (NCBI taxonomy): domain Eukaryota; kingdom Metazoa; phylum Chordata; class Mammalia; order Rodentia; family Muridae; genus Lophiomys; species Lophiomys imhausi. Next base: position 5,341,414 of record CAJQZJ010031819.1, read on the forward strand.
AAGAAAATAAATATGAGCTGATGCCTGTTTTTTTTCTTCTAAGCAAGCTGAGAGTGACACTCCACTATGTTGTATTTGTAGATGTAAAAGCAATGTGGCTTGTGACATCAAAATCATCGTACAGAACACTTTGACTTTTTTATTCATCATCCTCATGGTGAATGTGTAGCCCACCCTTACATCCAGGACTCAAAGGGAGAAACAGAACTTCTGTCTGCTGAGTGTTTTAAAATGGAGGGAAAACTTAATTTCAGATCTTCTGGCTCCAATACCAAGTATTTATTTTCTTCTACTGAGTGACAGAAGCAGAGTAACAGGCTTCATTCTCCAAGAGAAAATTCAGCCTCATAGAGTTTTGTCACTCCAAGGAACACCAAAGAGAAGCATGCTGTATGTTCAGTTGATCTGATCTGTCAGTATCTTGCCTCAATACTTCCAGACCTACTACTTCTCACACACTAGAGAGGGCCTTTCTGGAACACTTATGCAGTCACAAAGGACACTTCCGCTCTTTGCAGTGGTGTGCTCAGATATTCTGGTTACGATAAAACTGCATGCTTTATTCTAAACGATTTAAATATCATTGGTCATTGGAAAGCAGTTCATGCATTGCTCTAGAAGTTTTAAAGCAACTGTTTCTTTTTCTCAATAGCTTTTAAAAGTTGCTATGAAATAATTACATCATTTTCCCCTCCCTTTCCCCCTTCCAGACTCTCCCAAGTACCTACTCCATTTCAAATTCATGACCTCTTTTCTTTAATTGTTGTTTTAAAAGCTCTTAGGCTATTTGTTTCATCCCTTATGTGCACTCAAATGGCATTGCTGAATTTGATTTTCCTTTCAGCTATTCTTCATTTCATTAGGATCAGATGCTTTAAAAAAAATCAGTCAGTGACAATAAGTATGTGAATGAATAAGATGATGTTTTTAATTTTTCTAATCATTAGCCCTAAAAGTAAAATGAGGACCAAAGTCAAAATGGGCTTTTGGGAGTGCTGAACTGGTATTTTTGTTCAGCTTTTCCTGGCTAAGATCCTAGTTTTCCATTTGAAGCTCTTCCTTTCATGGAACATTTACAGAGTCACTGTCTTCTTCCTGAAATATCATTCCTCTCTCCCCTGCTGTGAGTTCTCTCATCATCTTTGTGTATAATGCTGCATAATGCAGTGTTGGGCACTCTACTAGCATCCACCATTTTCACTGCCATGTTAACTGAACCATGTTTTTACCCTGTGCAGTCACCAAACAACATCGTGGAGACAGTTGATTTTCAGGGAGATTTGTATGAAAAAATGCAGAAATAACTCAACCTTTGAAAAAGACATGACTCTTGCCTCGAATCTCAACTTGCCTTCTTGACTTCTATGTTCAGGGGTACAGTCTACAAAGGGTTAAAGAGAATGATGGTGGGTGGGTATCTGGTAGTAATGGTGTTTTCCAGTCATAAGCTCTTGTTTGGATTTCCAATGGAGAAAAACCACACATCTAGAAAGAAATACAAAGGAGTCAAACCCACCTGACTGATGCTGTAGATAGACCCAGCCCTATTCCCTACACATACTCTCCTGCTGAGAGCTAACCTTTTCCTCTCCTCCTCCTGTGTACCATGGGACTCTCAACTTGATGACTTGTATAAGTCATTAACTCTGGACTTTTACTTTCTCATCATTTCCAGTGATTTCTGTGCCTTAAGAATTAGCTTGTATGTTGCCTTGTTTGCTAAACATGCTATAATTCCCTAGAGTTGAGGAGTTATATTCATTTTTCTGTCTTTTTATGCTAATAAGGTTAAATTTAGGGACTCACACATGCTAGGCAAGCTCCCTATCACTGAGCCCAGACTCTTATCTTTGGGTCACTGTCAGAGTACTCTGGAGGCACCTCCATTATAAAACTGTTCCTTTACACTTCACTTTTTGTCTTGCATTTCTGTTTTCTCCCTTAGGATCCATCCCTTTGGAAATAGAATGAGTTCTCTTTCTCCCTCTATTGATTGGCAAGTGTTTCCATGGGACCGGAAACATAATAAATGTCCAGAAACTTCTTAATGATGTAGACATTTTCTTATTAGCAGAAGTTACTCATCATCTTCATTCACAAAGCATCTTGTAGGCTCCAACAGATGAAGAGGGTTGCAAAAATCTCTCATTAGATGTGGAAGGATGTGAGGAGCAATAGAGTGATCAGAAAAGAGACGCAGGCTGTGCCTCCAAAGTTAGGAGCTCTCATCAACAGTGGACTAGTGGGACATGGTTGGGAGAGACAAGGCTATCCTAGGCAGAGGAACAACAAGACCCTGTGCTAAAATGAATTAAAGGCAAACTCTGTTAAATGTAAGTAAAACATCAGGATTTTAAAACATACAATGTGTAATGTATTAAAGTAGGTTAGAATAGAGATAGCATTCTCAGAGGCCAAATGTACTTAGGGTCATTTGAGATTACCTTGCTGTGTGAAAATTTAGACAGGCTGTTCAGGGAAAACAGAATACCATCGGGCTGGTGTGCTTTACACTCCCTTACTTAAAACTAATTTATGTTTTGAATTTAAAGTCATAATTAAACCTAAAGCTGAATATCAGTATTGGTAACTTTGATGATTGTTTTGTTTGTTGTTTAAACTCTAAGGCGTACATAGCAATACCTTCTATATACCTTACCCAGCTGTTTGAGTTGGGTTGAGACCCTCCAAACCAGACAGATACTGAGGCACAGAAGCACTGGAGGGTACAGACCAGGCTGCACTGGTACATTCCCAACCCTGTCTTTACCTTGAAGACTGGCTGAGACTCGGAGCTGAAGCCATCGCTAGGAATTCAATTCTGTTACTTGGAGATTTCTTTTTTTTATACTTTATTTTTTATTTCTTCAAGTTACATCTCAATCACAATCCCCTTCCTACTCTCCCCTCCAGTCCCACCCTTCTACCCTCTTCTCCCTCAATGACCCATCCTCTTCCCTTTTTTTTTTTTTTTTTTTTTTTAGTTTAAGGTATATCTTTTTTCCCGCAACAGCTCCCCCTTTCAGTCCAACAAATGGTTCTTTCTCTTAAAACAATAAATAAAATACAATACAACAGAAATAAATAGGCCACAATTATGAGAGTTATATGGCTTAACATACATTCCCAATGTACTTTATATGTATTTGGCACCTGATTTTATCATTCTACTATCTAACCATCTCCATGAGTTTAAAGTTCTATATCTAACTCAGCTTTCATACTAACTTGCCTCACAATTTTAAAAATATCTTCTTAGATCCAGAACACCCTCTTGATTCCTAAACAACTCAAAATTTAACTATGAGACTCTAGCTATCTATTCTTCAACCACCTCAGAGAACTGAGAGGGATGAATATATCTGATTATATAGGAAGTGCAGGGCCTGCAGCTTCCAAAACTAAGAAATGACATCCCAGTGACTTCCTGGACGTTCCCATTTTCTCTCCATACATTACAGTATCAATCTTCAGCCGTTTGGCCCCATTTCTCTGATAGACATTGATTGCAGAGCAGGAATTATGAAGGACTTACCTACCCTGTCTTGGCAGAGCTAGGCTGTTGACTTACCTGCTTCCAAGTTTTGTCCTTTTTGGACAGCATTCTGTCTACAGTTGAAGCAAGGGGTTTTTCTTGCCAAGAGATAGGCTTGCCACTAATTCAACCATCTCCCGCTGGGGATTCTTTGATGCTCATCTTCTACTTGGAGTAGAATAGGGGGTGCTGTCAGGCGCTGACATGTCTCGTTTCAAAGCAAGCAAGAAACACGGGGAGGGAGGGAGATGTGGGAAAATCACCTGAATTGGTTTCTTATTCTGTTTCTGGGATAAAATAATCTGACAGAAGCAATCTAACTGAGAAACGGTTTTTTGTTTGTTTGGTTGGTTGGTTTTTGTTGTTGATGATGATGTTTTTGTTTTGTTTTGGTCTTTAGCTCACAGTTTAAGGTACTCATCATGGTGAGAAAGGCAAGGGCAAGGTAGAAGGAGCTCTAATCAACTGGTCACATTGCATCAGCAATCAGGAAACATACAAAGAAGAACAAGTGATCAGCTCACTTTCTGTTTCTGATATAGTCCAGGTTCCCAACCATGGGAACAGGTGCCATTCACAGTGGGCAGGTCGTCCCACACATAAAATAACTTAATTAAGAAAATCATCCAAGGACACACTCAGAGTCCCATTTCTCTGGTGATTATCAATCCTGTCAAATTACTATTTAACAGGGTCACGCTGAGTGTGTGGTGGGTGGAATAGAAACCTTTGATTGCTGACACATGACATATTAGTGTCTGGAAAGGCTATTGAGCAGTGACAAGGTTGGTGAAGCTGCAGAGAAGTTTCCAGCCTTCAGGGATACGTGAAGTAGAAGGGCAGAAAGAAGGAATGACTGATGTCAATAACAAGCTAGAAAAGACTGGAACATTGGAGATAGAGGACATCAAGGCGTGAGTGTAAGAAAGGCAATTATCTGCTGTCCCCAGGTGATCATTACAGCACCTGGCCCAACTCCAGGGTTTAAGGACCTGCTATTACAAAGTATCATACTAAATGATTCATGTTGTGATTGAGTCAACAAAAACCAGCCTAACACCACTGTAAAAATTTGCATTGTAATCCACTTTTTAGAGCACAGCAGAGACTGGAAAATGATGTTCATCCCTATGCCTCCCTTCACCTGTTCTCAACCTGACATTGCCACACTGGGAGGTGGCTTCCACTAAGAACTTGCTCCAGATGTGAATGGTCACACAGATATTAGAAACAGTAAAGGTCAAGACCAGCAATCCATGTCTTCATAACTCTACAAATGGTTCTGAAGTCACCACCTTTTTTGAGAACCAAATTTGTATGTAAGTTGACGGTTACTACCTTGTAGTTGTCCTTTTAATACTTAAAACTTGAAAATTGCTTTGTCATTCCAACCCCCAAATTTAAACATGCAGCACTATTAGTTTTATTTCTGTAAGAACATGGTTTACATTCATGACCCCATTCTCCTCTGATAGACATGATATACACTAGTCTGTTGTTCTCTTATGGGCTAAAGGGAGCATGGGACAATAAGTGAAAAGACATAACAGCCATGACTTTGTGGACAAATATTAGCCATCCTTCTGAAAGGCAAGTTGCTGCTCATAAGTCTGACTATGAGAGGCCTAGATTTTGATGTTGCCTCCTTAGTCTGACTACAGAAATGGAGGACTTAAATGGCCACAAAGAGACAAAGTTAAGGGGTGAAAGATATGGTCTCTTAAATGTGACACTTCCAGTTAAATCATCCTAGGTTTCTAGAGGACCCAAGACTTACTCCAATTACAAAAACAATGTTTATCTTGGGCAAGTAAGTGCATAAGATGGATTTGATGAGGTAAACTGAAAAACGCTGTGTCCTAAGAAATCGAGCTTGGAAGCCTAACTGCGTCTGTGTAAGCAGGAACAACGACAGCATGCATGCTCATAATGCCATGAAAGTTTCCTGTGGGTCTTCTGTGCTGAATGAAGTCAAAGGCCAAATGAATCTAGTCCCCAAGAGTTCCACATAACTTAAATCCTGCAGTGCCTCCATGCAGGGAGGAAATGGAGATTTTTACATTTGCCTATTCAAACTCTGCCCACTCTGTGTATGGAGATCCCATTAAATGTCTGTGGATGGTGCGCACCCGCTAAGGGAGAGGGGCACCCCCCTACGCTCCTTTTAATGAACTCTGGCTCGGCAGGTAGAGCCTGATAATTACACAGATAGAGTCTGTACTCCATTGCTTTCTCAGTGGATGATGGCAGAAGACAGTGGCACACAGCGCACACCTTCTGTCTGAAGAGAAAATTGGAGGTTTTTTTTTTTTTCAGGCTGAAATTTAAACATAGACTTAGATTCCCTAGGGACTTATGGTAATAGAATATTAACATTTAGTTATTTCAAAAGTAAAAATTACTTGGGTAACACTAGAAAAAACTTGAAAGCAATGGCCTCCTTTGAACAACAGGAATAAAATTAAAAGTACAAATACAGGTAAATATATGGATATGATTACATTTTCTGTATGTGAGTTAGAAATGTTGTGGTTTTTATGTTAGACATTAATGGGGAAATCACAATAAAAACTGCAAAATGTTTTATATCTTTTTTCAAGGATTTCTTTAACAATCATCTAAATAAATAAATAATTTTTAAAAACATATACAGGTGTGCATTGTGGTTGTTGCTGTAATTTTTGCTGTTTTTGTTTTGTTTGAATTTTGGAACAGAATTGTTTAAGCTCTCCAGGCTAGCCTCACACTTTCCATCCTCCTGCCTCAGCTTAAAGAGTGATGAAATTCCTTTGCCTTAGGTTCTTGATGCAGCCAGATTATTTTTATTCTAATATTTCTGGGGAAGAATAGAGAAAAGCTGAAGGGTCATAGGAGTAAAAAATGCACTTAGTTTTCAAAATTGGAACAGAGAGCTGAAATCAGTGCTCATACCACAGACAGCATTTTGAGAGCCCATGAAGCCCTCCCTGTTCCTTGCCCTCATTCACTAAACTTGGCAAGGTTAGCAAATATCTCTCTTTCCAACACAGGTGCATTTTCCTGTTTTTTTATATAAATTTTATCAAAAGAAAGTATTATAAACTATTTGCTCTAACTTGTTTGGATGTATGTTTAATTTATGAGAGCTGTAAATTTTGTCTTATGCAATCGAGATTTGCAAATTCAAGCCTACTTAGCATTCCTTCACTGAATATACAGCAGTGGGGTAGGTTAGATTTGATCACTGCTGTTTCAGGAATGTTCCAAAGTTATCATAAATATGCATCACATAGATAATTTCTGAATATATGGCAGAGGATTGAATGAGAAATGTGTCTCACAGCTTCAAGTATTTGAAAAGGTGGTCTCATGTTTGTGGTGCTATCTGGGGAGTTGATGGAGGCAGTACAGCCTTGTTGGAGGAAGTACATCACTGAAGGCTGGCTTTGAGAGTTTGTAACCTAGTCCCATTTTTAGTTGTGTCTCTGTACTTCATATTTGCAGTTAAAGATGTGGTCTCTCAGATTCCTCTTTCTACCACCATGCTTGCCACTTACCACCATGCCTCCCTGCCATACCAGACTTTTATTTCTCTGGAATCATAAGGACAAATAAACCCTTTCAAAAGTTGCTGTTGGTCACAGCCTTTATATAGAATCAGGAAAATAGCTAACACAATGGTGTCAAACAGTTTTACAGAGAGAGTCAAACAAACTCTCTAGTCAAATTAACAGTATTTTGGTCTTTGTAACATTGATTTTGGCAACTGTGACTAGTGCTCCAATTTTGTTGTGATTGTTTTTTCTTTTTAACTAAATTCTGACCATCTCTTCTTTAAGGTACCTTCTATCCAAAAATGCTTTGTCTATTATTTGTTCATGTATCTCTTAGCTTTTCTGCTTCTTTTTTTAAATGTTTATTTATTACTTCAGGTTACATCTCCATCACAGTGACCTCTTTCCACCCTCCCAGTCCTGCCCTCCCACCCTCTACCCCCTCTCCCTTCCATCCCACTCCTCCAGAGTGGAGTGTCCCTACATATCAGTACCCTGCCCCAGTTCAGCAGTCATATGAGGGCCAAGAGCCTCCTCATACACTGGGGGCCTACAAAGCAGCACTGTTGGATCCTGGGGGTCCCCAAAGGTCCTGATGCCCAGAGACCACCAGAGACCAAGGTTCGATGCAAAATGCAAGAGGATTTTTATTAAGCCGATGCGAGGGGTTCAACAGCCTTTGGGAAGGAGTGAACATGAATAACAGTTTTCAGGCAGCTTTTAGGCACAAAAGCTGCAAAAAGGTGGGTACATAAAGGGAACAATGTGTAGTTAACTTTTAGCCAGCTAGGTGATAACTGCAGGTCGGGTTGGGGAGTGGGGATAAGGGAAACAAAGGGGGATCATCCCAGTCAGCTGTGTAAACTCAACCTTTAGTACACTAGGTGATAACCACAGGTGGGGATAGGGGAAGGGGAAACATCCCAGTCAGCTATGTAAATTTAACCTTTAGCTTGCCAGGGTGGGACCATTATCTTTGGTTAGATAGTCCTGGGGATGAGTTCAATGGAATGTCTCCAGGGGTCATGAGGTCAGGTTCTCAAGAATGGAGGAGAAAGCCTTCCTAGGGAGGGGTAGTGGTATTTATTGTTTTATTATTTTTTACAGCCTTACAACACCACTAGGGCAAAGTGTCTCATTGACAGGTAACAAAGTGTATGTTCCTGTTCCCTTTGGTGCATTGGCTGTAATATAGTCATCCTGTACTATGTGGCTAAAATCTGATTATAAGTGAATAGATGCCATGTGCATCCTTCTGAGTCTGAGTTGGCTCACTCAGGATGAGCTTCTCTAGTTCCATCCATTTGGCTGAAAATTGCATGATTTCATTGTTTCTGGAGATCAAAGGGATACAAATTGGAAATAAAAAAGTCAAACTATCCCTATTTGCAGACGATATGATAGCATATATAAGCGACCCCAAAAATTCCACCAGAGAACTCTTATAGCTGATAAACACCTTCAGCAAGGTGGCTGGATACAAAATTAATTCAAAAAAAATCAGAGGCCCTTCTTTATACAAAGAAATTAGGGAAACAATAGCCTTCATAATAGCCACAAAAAAATATAAAATACCTGGGGGTAACTCTAACCAAGCAAGTGAAAGACCTGTATGACAAGAACTTCAAGTCCTTGAAGAAAGAAATGGAAGAGGCATTTAGAAGATGGAAAGATCTCCCATGCTCATGGATAGGTAAGATCAACATAATAAAAATGGCCATCCTGCCAAAAGCAATATACATATCCAATGTAATTCCTATCAAAATACCACCACAATTCTTTATAGACCTGGAAAAAGCTATTCTCAACTGTTGAGGGAATGCCTAATATCATTGCTTCTGACAGGCTGAATTCAATGCTGAGATCTGGTTACTGCCCCTTCTGAGGCATTCTCTTGATTGGTTAATAAAAGTCACTTGTGGCCAATTAGCTGGGTAGAAAGAGTATAGGAAGGCAGGACTTCCTGAGATGAGAACAGGAACCCTGAGCACACACAGAGAATCCCTCCCTTTCTGCCGAGACACAGAAGGAGACAGATGTCTTGAGAATTCTGGAAGGTAATTGCAGGCACATGGTAGTTTGAGATTAGGTGATCCGGGTTAACTTGGAGTAGCTAATTGAGAGTCTGCCCAGCTAAGGGATAAGTGTTAAAACATTAAAAGGTCTTGGTGTATTTAATTATTTATTGGGGAAAAGACTGTGGTGGCTTCTAGGCTCTCAGTCCAAGCAGTCCCGGGCCCTCGGACTACCAGACTCCTGGACTCCCCTCAAACACAGGCAAAGCTCCTGCCAAGCTGCAGCAATTCTACTGGCCTAATGTAAAAACTTATATTAATTAACAGAGTTTAGGTTACAGGTGGTGTAGCCACCCTTGGTCCCGGGGCTCTTTCCCCAGGATACATCAGGCAACTGGTTAAGGCACGTGGGCCAGGCAGCCTACTCCTCTGCCAAGCTGCCAGCTACTCTGCCTGCCTAATCTTACAGTTTATACTTACTAATAACTACAATAATTAATTAATTTGCAGTTTCACTCAACTTCATATGGAATAACAAAAAACGCAGAATAGCTAAATCAATCCTGTACAAAAAAAAAGAAAAAATTGGAGGCATCACCATCCCAGGTTTCAAGTTTTTCTGCTTCTTAAAGAAACATTGTTTTGTTTATGTGTATTCCATATATTAGACCTCAGTGATATGTTTTTATAGAAATATTTATTTCACTTTTTGTCTTCTTTAAATTTCTTAAAACTGTCTTTGATTGGACATATATTTATAATTTCAATACATCAAACTCATCTACCTGTTTTTATTTTGGGGAGATTATCAATTTTTTTTTATGTCTTGCCTATGAACACTAGACTTATTAACAAAGTCAGTTTCCTTTTGAAATTTTCTGTGCTTATATTTCACGTTTACATCTATCAAAGGTTATATTTGTATATGACATATGAGGTCCAGTTGACCTGATACTAATACTATTTATTGTTCACACCTCACTGTGTACTCACCTTCATAAACCTAATCAACATATATGAATGATTCCAGACTATGCATATTACTGTCTATTTACCTGTTCTTGGGTTAATACAATGATCATACTTTTGTAGTTAATATTGATATCCATTAATGCAAGTCCTCTAGAACTGTTTACCTTTAAAATATGTTAGACATGACCACTCAGCCAAAAGCTAACTGATAGGATCCTGGGTTTTACTGCTTGAGACTGTAATTTCAGTCTATTGAGGAATTTGTGGAAAGAAGCATTTAAATATATTGTATTTTCTAACCCATGCTATTAGAACTTCACTACATTTTTTTTAATCTATAATAGTTTATGTTTTGTGGTGAAATCCCCAAAATGCTTCACTTTTCTTTTTTATAAAATGTCTCTATGTATCCCAGGCTAACTTTAAAGTCATAATCCTGCCTCAGTCTTTTGAGTGCTGAGATTCAAGGAATACACTATATTGTCTCCATATATTATTAAATACTTTAACTCATAAATAATATTAATTTCTCTATTATTTTAAAAACTCTGCAACTCAAACTCAGTATTTATTTTCTTACTCCATTAGTTTGATAGTCTCTAGTTTATATATGTTTTATGTATGAAAAATAGTGTTATATATGTAAATAATAAGGTTTTTGATGTTTGTATGCTATAACTTTTCTGTTCGTTAAGCCCTCATTCAACTGTTAAAAAGTAGAGCCCATAGGTTGTCTTCTTTCAAAGGTAATGCTTTCAGTGACTCAATCATTAATATAATGTCCACTTTGTGATATTTATGTGTATCTTCAACAGCATAATAAAGTTGATTTTTAATTAGCTAAATATATTTATTGTTTCACATGATTAAAGTCAACTAGAATTCATAGAATGCTCACGTTTTCAAATCTGCATTAATCAAAGCTAAAATTAACAAAGCACATGCTTTCTTCTTATTATTTTTTTTTCAAGTTACATCTCGATCAAAACCCTCTCCTTCTTCCCCTTCACGTCCCACCCTCCCTCCCTCTTCCTCTTCATCTTCCTGCATGCTTTTTTAAAACACACAAAAATAGATATATCTATGAATGATATTTAATTAAGCATTTTAGAATTATGAAAATATAATATTTTATTTGTAACATTTAAGTAGATGCTATTTTTGATATCATGGAGTCATAGATAGAATGAAACTATTGCTGAAAAGGTTCAATTATTTTAAGTAATTAACAACTCAGATCTTACCAGCATGTAAACTTGCTACATTGGTTTGGTTTTGTAAGTATTTCACAATCTATCATTCAAAGTAAATGACTTGGATACAAAGAAATTCCAATTTTCTGGGACTGTACCCTGGTGATTTTCAAAATTACCTTGGTCTAATGAAACCTAAAAAGTACTTGTTGAGGTTAGACTTTCCTATACAGCAGTGCTAACAGTGAAAGTAATCATTTATTAATAGATACTAGTTCTAAAAGGATCTAAGTTTTTTTTTAAATAATTTATTTTTTATTTCTTCAAGTTACATCTCAATCACAATCCCCTCCCTACTCCCCTCTCCAGTCCCACCCTTCCACCCTCCTCCCCCTCAGCCCCACCATCCTCTTCCCTTCTTTTTTTTTTTAGTTTAAGGTATTTATTTTTCCCCCCAACAGCTCTCCCTTTCAGTCCAAAAAATGGTTCTTTTTCTTATAACTATAAATACAATACAAAACAACAGAAATAAATAGGCCACGATTATAAGAGTTATATGGCTTAGCATACATTCCCAATGTCCAGTCCATATGTATTTGGCACCTGACTTTAACATTCTACTATCTAACCATCTCCATGAGTTTAAAGTTCTATATCTAACTCAGCTTTCATACTAACTTGCCTCATAATTTTAAAAATATCTTCTTAGATCCAGAACACCCTCTTGATTCCTAAACAAGTCAAAATTTAACTATGAGACTCTAGCTATCTATTCTTCAACCACCTCAGAGACCTGAGAGGGATAAATATATCTGATTATATAGGAAGTGCAGGGCCTGCAGCTTCCAAAACTAAAAAATGACATACCAGTGGCTGCCTGGACAGTTCCCATTTTCTCTCCATACATTACAGCATCAATTTTCAGCCATTTGGTCCCATTTCTCTGACAGACATTGGTTGTAGAGCAGAAATTATGAAGGACTTACCTACCCTGTCTTGGCAGAGCTAGGCTGTCGACTTACCTGCTTCCAAGTTTTGTCCTTTTTGGACAGAAGTCTGTCTACAGTTGAAGCAAGTGGTTTTTCTTGCCAAGAGAATGGCTTACCACCAATTTAATCATCTCCCCCTGGAGATTCTTTGATGCTCATCTTCTACTTGGAGTAATATAGGGGGTGCTGTCAGGAGCTGACATGTCTCGATATCAAAAAATCTTAAGTTAAGAAAACATCTTTGAATGCCATATTCTGCAGATCTCTTGAGGTTTTTGAAGATGCCCTATCTATCTCTTATATTTAGATAAGCAAATATTGCTTGTCTCTTAG
>CAJQZJ010031819.1:5397083-5409850 GCA_907164525.1 Lophiomys imhausi
AACAGAAATAAATAGGCCACAATTATAAGAGTTATATGGCTTAGCATACATTTCCAATGTCCAGTCCATATGTATTTGGCACCTGAATTTAACATTCTACTATCTAACCATCTCCATGAGTTTAAAGTTCTATATCTAACTCAGCTTTCATACTACCTTGACTCATAATTTTAAAAATACCTTCTTAGATCCAGAACACCCTCTTGATTCCTAAACAACTCAAAATTTAACTATGAGACTCTAGCTATCTATTCTTCAACCACCTCAGAGACCTGAGAGGGATAAATATATCTGATTTTATAGGAAGTGCAAGGCCTGCAGCTTCCAAAACTAAGAAATCACATACCAGTGGCTGCCTGGACAGTTCCCATTTTCTCTCCATACATTACAGCATCAATCTTCAGCCGTTTGGCCCTGTTTCTCTGACAGACATTGATTGTAGAGCAGGAATTATGAAGGACTTACCTAACCTGTCTTGGCAGAGCTAGGCTGTCGACTTATCTGCTTCCAAGTTTTGTCCTTTTTGGACAGAAGTCTGTCTACAGTTGAAGCAAGGGGTTTTTCTTGCCAAGAGAACAGCTTATCATCAATTCAATCATCTCCCAAGGAGATTCTTCGATGCTCATCTTCTACTTGGAGTAGAATAGGGGGTGCTGTCAGGAGCTGACATGTCTCGATATCAAAAAATCTTAAGTTAAGAAAACATCTTTGAATGCCATATTCTGCAGATCTCTTGAGGTTTTTGAAGATGCCCTATCTATCTCTTATATTTAGATAAGCAAATATTGCTTGTCTCTTAGCAACTTGATTTCTGAGTAGCATAGAAAATAATTTTGATAGACTGTCATAGTATCTAACAAAATGACACATTTGCATGACTATTAGTTTCAATTTCTTAATTATCCTAAACAGTTTATGACGGTTGGTAGTAAGAGGCCAAAACTTTACATTTCATTTTTAAGCATTACTAGGAACAATACCTTTAAGAAGCGTTACCCTTAATTTTGTATCAATATACAAAGATCAATACTGATGTATCCCAATACAATCTTAATTTTACATCAATATACAAGGGCCAATACCATTGTGGCCAAATATAATCTTAATTTTGTATCAATATACAATTGTCAATACCGATGTAGCCCAATACAATCTTAATTTTGCATTAATATACAATGATCAGTACCAATTTAGCCAAATATAATATGAATTTTGTATCAATATACAAAGGTGTAAGGCAATATTCAATAATTTGTCCTTTTTTCTTGATCTTTCCTATACTATGTCTATGTCCCATTTTTCTCAAGTCTGTTCTCTATTTTTCCATTCTTATTTGAGCATCAAACAGGTTTACTACATACCAAAACAGCAGGAAGTCATTTTAAGAGAGTGACATACCATCTCCAGAAGGTGGGGTGGGTGTTTCCCCCCTTTGGTCATTTGATTTGTTATAGATAATCTTGTTATTTAGGGAGAGAGATTACAAGCTGTTAAATGGTCTTGTTAAATGGGTTTTGGAGGTTAGACCCAGGCACTTCTCTCTTTTTCTTTTCTGTATCCTTCTTTCTCTCCTATGTAGCGGTGAACAGACGAGAAAAAAATGGGACATAGACATAATATGGGAATGATCAAGAAAAAAGGACAGATTATTAAATATGTCCTTATACCTTTATATATTGATACAAAATTAAGATTATATTTGGCTAAATAGGTATTGATCTTTGTATATTGATGCAAAATTAAGATTGTATTGGGCTACATCGGCATTGATCTTTGTATATTGATACAAAATTAAGATTATATTTGGACACATTGGTATTGATCTTTGTATATTTATGCAAAATGAAGGGTAACTCTTTTTAAGTTATTGTACCTAGGTAATGCTTAAAAAATAAATGTGAAGTTTTGGCCTTTTGCTACTAACTGTCATAAACTGTTTAGGATAATTAAGAAATGCAAAGTAATAGTCATTCAAGCATGTCATTTTGTTAGGTACTAGGACAGTCTATCACTGTCATTTTCTAAGCTAATCAGAAATGAAGTTGCTAACAGACAAGCAACATTTGCTTATCCAAATATAAGAGATAGATAGGTGGTCTTCAAAAACCTCAAGAGATCTGCAGAATATGGCATTCAAAGATGCTTTCTTAACTTAAGGTTTTTTTGATATCGAGACATGTCAGCTCCTGACAGCACCCCCTCTTCTAATCCAAGCAGAAGATGAGCATCTAATCTCCAATTAGAGATGGCTGAATTAGTGGCAAGCCTATCTCTTGGAATGAAAAATCCCTTGCTTCAACCATAGACAGAATGCTGTCCAAACAGGACAAAACTTGGAATCAGGTAAGTTGACAGCCTAGCTCTGCCAAGACAGAGTAGGCAAGTCCTTCATAATTCCTGCTTTACAATCAGTGTCTGTCAGAGAAACGGGGCCAAACAGCTGAAGATTGATGCTGTAATTTATGGAGAGAAATTGGGAACTGTCCAGGCAGCCTGTGGTGTGTCATTTCTTAGTTTTGGAAGCTGCTGGCTCTGCACTTCCTGTATAACCAGATATAGTTATCCCTCTCAGGTCTCTGAGGTGGTTGAAGACTAGATAGCTAGAACCTCATAGTTAAATTTTGAGTTGTTTAGGAATTAAGAGGGTGTTCTGGATCTAAGAAGATGTTTTTTAAAATTGTGATACAAGTTAGAATGAAAACTGAGTTGGATATAGAACTTTAAACTCATGGAAATGGTTAGATAATAGAATGTTAAAGTCAGGTGCCAAATACGTATGGACTGGACATTGGGAATGTATGCTAAGCCATAAAACTCTCGTAATTGTGGCCTAATTATTTCTGTTGTATTTTATTGTATTTATTGTTATAAGAGAAAAAGCCATTTGTTGGACTGAAAAGGGGAGCTGTTGGTGGGAAAAATATACCTTCAACTTAAAAAAAAAGGGAAGGGGATGGGTGGGTTACGGGGGAAGAGGGTGGGAGGGTAGGGCTGGAGGGGGGAATAGGGAGGGGATTGTGATTGAGATGTAACTTGAAGAAATTTTTAAAAATGTATTAAAAAAAAACCTTATACACACAATTTGTCCTGCCTACAAGATGTGTAGGAGTAAATATGGAGCACAAGTTGAGAGAATGGCCAAGGAATGACCTGTTCATTTTGACACACATGAGAGGGAGCTGACCCCTTCACTGTTAATGATATTCTGCTACACTTGCAGACAGGAGCCTAGTATAACCATCATCAGAGAGACTTCACCAGCAACCACTGGAAACAGATCCAGACGTCCACAGTCAAACATTAAGTGGAGCTTGGGGACTCCTGTGGAAGAGCAGGAGGAAGGATTGTAGGAGCCAAAAGAGTCAAGGACACCACACGCAAACCAAAAGTATCAACTAACCTGGTCCATAGGGGCCCAGAGAGACTAAACCAGCAACCAGGGACCATGCCTTGGACTGATGAAGGCCCTCACACATATGCAACAGTTGTGTAGCTTGGTCTTCATGTGGGACTCCTAACTGTGAGCAGGAGCTGTCTCAGACTCTGTTGCCTGCCTTGGGGACCCTTATCTCCAAATGGTCTGCTTCTCCTAGCCTCAATAAAAGATGCACCTAGTCTTACTGCAACTTGATATGCCAAGGCTAGTTGATATCCATGGGAGGTCTTCCCTTTTCTGAAGAGAAAGGGAGGAGTAGTAGATTGGGGAAGGAGGGTGGGGGAATGAATTACAAGGCGAGAAGGAAGGGGAAACTGTGGTTGGTAGAGATGTCAAGCAAATAAATTAACTTTTTAAAAAGGCAAAAAAAGGGTTAGTCTTAATTTTGTATAAATATACAAATATCAATACTGATATAGCCAAATATAGTCTTAATTTTGTATCAATATTCAAAGATCAATACCAATGTAGCCAAATATAGCCGTATTTTTGTAACAATATACAAAGATATAAGGGCATATTCAATAATCTATCTCTTTTCTTTATCATTCCTGTATTATGTCTATATTTCATTTTTTAAGTCTTTCCCCCCTACATAGGAGAGAAGGAAATTTAGAGAAAAGAAAAATATACATACATATATATATATATATATATGATATATATCATAGCTTGGAAAGTAGTAACTAATACAGTAGCATGGAGATTGAGGTTATTTTTATCAAAAAAGTTTGTATTTGAATACCCTTAAAACTAGCATCTTGAATTGAGAGATTTTAGAGAAATATTTAGAATCATATAAAAAAACTTGAAGGCTTTTTAGCATATTAGCATTAATAGTTTAAAAGCCTCATTACACAAGCTACAACTCATTATCTTACAATATCTTTAGTGAAGTTTTCAGGACCAATGTCATAGCTATAATAATTCACATAATTTATCTCTACTCAAAGATAAACAATATGATTGAAGTTAATGAGTTATTTCATGTTTCACATTTCTTATCACTTACCAAGAGATTGGTGGTTAGTTACACTTTCATTTTACTAAAATAAGCTTATAGAATATGAAAACTTTGTCAAAAAATTTAACTTACAGTTGTACAATTTTCCATTTTTATATAGAAATAAATAGAATAAAGTGCATAAAATTTTATGACAATAATTGTCATGTTATAGTGAGCAGATAACATAAACTTAAATAAAGTTTTATAAAATATAATTTTAAAAAATTTTATATTATAAAATATAATATAAAATATAATTTCATTGTAATGAAAATGTAACAAAATTATTTTAAAATATGTTATATGTAACTGCTACAGATATGTATCAATAAAACAAAATGGAAGAAATATTTATGCATAAGTGTATATGTACAAACAGGTGGATAAATGTGAAATAGCTGTACTAGAGAATAAATACTCAAAGCACACCTGAGGGTTAGTTCTGAGGGAACATGTTCTAGCTTGCTCTGTCTTGCTGTGATAACACTGCACTGACCAAAAGCAGAAACCATGGAGGATTGCTGTTCTTTCTCTCCTCCTATCTTTGTCTCTGTCTCTCTCTGTCTCTCTGTCTCTCTGTCTCTCTCTCTCTCTCTCTCTCTCTCTCTCCCTCCCCCCCACCTGGCTCATACTCATTCAGCATTTTTATACAATTCAAGATGTCCTCTTAAGGTTGATATTATCCACAGTGGACTGTGCCCTCTTAGGACAGATAATACATCAATTAAATGCTCCCATGGACCTGCCCATAGGACACTCTGATTAAGGGGTTTCCCAGTTGGGGTTCCATCTTCCAGGAAGAGTGAGGTTTGCAATCAAAATTAGTCATCACGGAAGGTGTGTAAGGGGCTCACTATGTTCAGAAGTTGTACTATTAGTCATCAAGGAAGGTGTGTGAGAGGCTCACTATGTTCAGAAGTTGTATTGACAGGAAGGATATGAGACAATGTCAAATTAATCATGCAAATCTGGCATATCTTAATGCTGTTATGCTCTCACAAGGGATTAGAAATATTTGGAAGTTGTTCCAAAAGTTCTGTTGTCCACAGGACAGTACACAGCTTCATCTTTGAAAATGAATGTGGAAAGAGTTAAAACATTAAAAGATGAATGTATATGAGGTTTATTGACAAATGACTGAAACGGTCAGTTTAACAAAACTCCCAGCACCTAAACCCTCAGTGTCATTATTTTCAGAGTTTGCCACAACAGAGAGACTCAGAAAAACAATAACGCATAGAATTAGAGTTTGAATCTAAAATGTGCCCATAGGTTCATGTGTTGAAGGATGGATTTATAGCTGGTTGGAACTTTAGGTGGTATGGCCAAGTTGTAGTTCACTGGGCACACATATGTGGATCGGTGTCTGCCGATGGCTAATACTGCTATTTCTCTGCTTCCCAGCTTCCATGAAGTGAGGAGCCTTCAATACACATTACCTTCACCAGGATGCTTCATCCTGTCTTCAGTCCCAAAGCAAGAGTTTCATCCAAACATACAATGAACACATCTTAACCAGTAGACCAAAATAACCTCTCATCATCCTATGAAACTGTTTCTTTCAGGCATTTATCCCAGTGATTGAAACCCGGCCAACGCAGAGAAAAAGTTACCTGAAGAATACTTACTCAACCCTTAACAGTACATGTCTTCTACCAGAGAAATGGGACTGTGAACTCCAAGAAGTGAAATGGAAAGTTTCGAACTTGGCTTCTTTCATGTTTTAATTTTTTTTAATGCTTTGCAAATCATATTCTGCCTTGATGATACATTTGTAATGAAATATCTTAAGTCAACTAGCTGCCAACAAATAAAAAGACAGAACAGTTTGGTTATTTCACTGTAATTATGTGCTTGTGTTCTTGAACATACTGATATTACCTCTCAACAGTAGCACATTTAAGCAATGAGGAGTCTTTGATCAATTCTTGGTGATGAGACTGAATGCAATAGAGTTCGAGGGCACTAGCACTAAGGGCTAAGCTGTCAGATGCAGTCAAAACATGGCTCACAGACAAGGCATGTCTTTATCATTCATTGATTTAAACAGCATTAATTCTAACGACAAATAAACCTTCCTCTATTTTTGTCATAGACTCTGTCTCTGTCTTTGTCATTTTTCTTTCTTTTTGTTTACACAGACATATGTGTACTTACATGTCTATACATATCCTGATTTTGTCTTTTTTTCTCTTTTTCTACACATATACATACATGCACAAACATATTTGGTATCTCTGCTTCTGTTTGTTTCTTCTGTTTTCACACATATATCTGCATACACAAATATACACACTTGCACACACACACACACACACACACACGCACGGCACAGTACTGAGTATCTTTGCTGGAAGAAAGTTCATGACTCCATTATTCACTTATGGATAAATGTATTTGTTGGAAAATGTTCTTCAGGATTTTTGAGCAACAAAAAACAAACACTATTTTCATAGTCAACCTTATCTCCCATACACAAAAAATTGAATATGATTATCACCTCAGGCATCATGTGCATTCCAAGCTACTCAATATCCTTAAAGACCAAATTTATTCTTAAATAACTGAAAAGCAAAGTACCTTTACTGAGGGAATACTGAGAATGTGCTGCAGTCCCTGAGTGTGCTACATGAGTATGATGGTTAGTTTTAAATGTCAGCATGACACAACCTTAAATGAGTCTCAGTGGGTGATTGTCTATATCAGAATGCCCTGTGGGCATGTGTGTGGGAGAATTACTTGACAGCCACAATTAATGTGGGAAGACCTAACCTGAAAGTGCAGGCAGGGCATCATTCTTTGGATTGTCTAAGCATAAAGAAAGCTAGCTGGGTAATAAGCATGCACAGATGTCTAGAATAAACCCCTTCTGCCCTAAGCTGTTTTTGTTTTTTTCATGATGTTTCATCACAACAACAGAAATCAAATTGGAACAGTTTCCATGCAGTCTGTCAGCAATAGTTGGTTGTCATATACTTACCATATATTCTAGATGAAGCAGAATAACAACACAAAGACTAATGATATTTGTAAGTGCATTTACTTTCTATTTAGAGATCAAATTATAAAATTTATGGTTACACTATTTTGACACAAAAATGGTTATCCTGTACTTAATGGCTAACATCCACTCATGAGTGAGTACATAACATGTGTGTCTTTCTGGTATAGTGTTACCTCACTCAGGATGATCTTTTCTTGTTCCATCCATTTGTCTGTAAATTTTAAGATGTCCTTGTTTCTAATAGCTGAATAGTATTCCATTGACTCTGCTATACATTAGAATATAAGCATATGATGCTTAAGGAATGTTGCTTTAAATAAATACTTCTCCCTTTGAAATGAAAGTTTCCAGCAGGTATAATATACCCACTGAGCATATTCCCACATGTCCCTCACCACCATTTTTCTTGCCTTTCCTTGTTTCTCTTGGTCTCTCTTGTTCCATTATACTGTTTCATTTCCATTTCATTTATGAAAGTAAATTACTTTATGTAACGATACATGAGTTTATGTAAGTATATAAATTCTACAAATCACAAGTGAGAGAAAATATATGATGTATGTTTCTGAAGCTGAGTTAATATGATTAAAACTCTGGTTGCATATATTTTTCTGACAATGACATAGCTCCATTCCTCTTTATGATCCCTGAGCTTTCAGAAGATGAGATATGGAATATACAATCCATTTAGGGCTAATCATTCAGTATATTGACAAGGTGTGGTTCTCTGTGTTAATCACCTTAAATAGCAAATAGAAGCTTCACTGGTAGAGTTGAGAGATGTATTGGTCTATGAGTATAACGATAATTAGGATTCAATTTAATAGTATTCCATTTAGCAGAATAACTGTAGTAAGTTTTCCTCTAGAATCAATGACCTCTCCAGCCACAGGTTTTAGCTCAAAAATGGTAGCAGTTATGGATTTCATTTTGTGGATCAGGATGTAAATTTAATCAAAAATTGGTTGGTTACTCCCATGACATTCGTGCCACCAGTGGACAAAGCTTTCAAAACCGGTCACTACTACAGCTCAGAGGATTCACAGCTATGTACAAGTGATGATTTGATTTTCCTCTGAATGTTCCTTTAGCACCATGAAAACGCACCACTACCAACTTGATTTCTCCATGTTTTACAAGTCAAGGATGTGGTGCTATTAACAATAACATCTTTTCAAGTTCTGGGAGTTAATTCAGAAGATTTACAATAACCTATAGTGTTTGAGGATCTATGGAACAGAGAAATACATAAAAATTAATATTAAATGAAATTTGAAATTAGAAAAAGTAATTCATTGCAAGAATTGTTAAAAGACAGCAGAAATAAATTGAACTTCTGAGACTAGTTAATGAAGTATATCACAAAATTAAGCAAATTTTAAGTGGAAAAGCCTGTAATTATGTACATAAAGTATATAATAAAAGCATACAACTTAATTTTTTTTGTTTTTGTTTTTTGGTTTTTTGTTCTTGTTGTTAGGTTTTTTGAGACAGGGTTTCTTTGTGTATCTTTGACTGTCCTGGACTCACTTTGTAGACCAGGCTGGCCTTGAACTCACAGAGATCACCTGCCTCTGCCTCCCAAGTGCTGGAATTAAAGGCATGTGCCACCACGCCTGGCATAACTTAAAGTTCTAATGAGACATTTTAACATGAAATAAGGAGTCTTCTAATCAGAGATATCTATAAAATATCTATTTCAGAAATACAATTTAAGGTTGAAATAGTGAAATATTTTCTTCAAGATCCAGAATGTTGTAGCTGATAAATATTATCATTATTACTGCATATCATAATGAAAGTATCAGATGATGAAAGTTAATAAATGTTTAAAATATAGATTTGAGAAAATAAGATAAATAAAAAGGGATGGTCACCATTTGATAAATGATATATGTGTATTATATATTATACATATGTATATAAATATATATATTTGGAAGAAAGGAGACTGAAATTCATAAGACAAATGCTAAAATAAATTATTATTAAAGTTTCTTGGTCAATTAGATATCTAAAGCCAATTAGTTTCTTTAGCTATTTCCATGACTTTGTTACTTCCAAGGTAGGTACAGTTACAGCAGGGTGAGGGCCTCACATTATCCTATGGCTTGAGTTGTGCTTGTCGTGTGAATCCTCATCTTGACTCACACATACCATGATCTTGGTCTTTAAGCTCACTGGTATTATTCTGCCCCATGCTGAACAATGACTGTCACAGAGGGTAAGACCAATGACCTTGTTAAGGCAGATGGTGTGAATACTGAATGTCTCTGGTCAGGCTCCTGTGCAAAAAACATGGTTAATGTAAACATGGGGGACTTCTGAGGTGTAGATCTGTACCAGTACATCATGCAACATTAGTGAGAGGTCTTGTCTTTCTACCACAACCATACCAGCTGAGAAGACAGTGGAGGCAAAATAAAATGCCATGAGCAGCCAATGATGTCAAGACTTATCTTTTTGAACAACATCTGTAGAATGTATATTAAAAAGCAAAAAGGAATATTCAATTGCTTATTTCAGTGTGATTTATATGTGTTGATGTTTACAAGAAAATTCAAGCTAAGGCATTGTCCTTCAGGATAACATTGGGAGTTTCTATGTGGTGGTAGATTGAGTGCTTCTAATATATCAAAGGGAAAGGCACCTAAACTCTAGAAATTCAAGTCCCTTCTGCCTCTCACTTCCCTCTGTCTTCCATTACTAATGTACACTTGCTACTTCTAAGAGAACATATCCCTGCCGCTACTGCTGGATACCAGTAACCTGCATATCACTATCAGGACTTCAGAAGTGTCCTCCAAGACCATATGACATCACTGGCCTGACAGGTCTGGTCTTCACATCCTGCCTGCACCACTGGTGCCACTGATTATAGTTGAGAAGCTACTACACTATGACACTAAATGAGAATCAACCCCATCATAGACTACCAAACTGGCCTCTTAAGACATATCTTCAGAAGAAAGCTTTGTACTGCAAATGTCACATCATAAATCCAGGAGACAATTAATAGCCATTTAACTAAGTATCAGTGTAGGAGCATTGGAAATGTGGAGATGCAAGATAATATGACATGACATATGAAAAGCAACATAATACCATATTAACAACCTCACAGTAAAGGATAGCTGTACAGGTTAACAAAGTATTTATAAGAATGATTCTAAGAAGAATTAATGGGGTCAAAGTGAATACAGACATCCCAGTTAGATTGGAAAAAGACAATTTCTAATATTAAAGAGAAATTCAGCAGAAAAGAGAGGGATCTAGAAATTGAACAAAATGCAAATGAAGAAATGAATGGTCCACATGAAACACATATTAAAAACCTCCATCATAGACTTGAATAAGCAATAGAAAGAATATTTGTGTCCAGTTGGATCTTTAAAATAACTTAAACAATGATATCTTAATGTAGAAATTCTCTGAAAGTTATGGAATATCATTGAAAAATTAATAAAGCCCAGAATTTGTGAATACAAAGAAAATGAAACATACGAAAGTTACCTTTAATACATATGGAACTGCACCAGAGACAGGATTTTGCATAGATTTGATATAATGAGGTCTTCACTAGGCACCACGCTAGAGTCCAGCTTATAAATGTATGCAGGACAAAGAATTCTAAAAAACAGCAAGAGGCAAGCCTCAAGTCAAATTTAAGAACCTCCATTAGAATGACAGCACATCTTCAGCAATAACTGTGGAGACCAGGCGATCATAAAATTATAAATTCAAATTCCTAAAAGAAAAATATCATACCAAATAAGAACACTCTACATAGGAAAGTTGGCCTTCAGAAATGAAGGATACCGAGCTTCCAAGATAAATAAAAGCTGGGGAAATGCATCATTATTACACTGGTGGCACAAGAAATGTTTGGCAGTAGTTCTCTACCTTCCAAATGCTGCAACTCTTTAATACAGTTCCTTACATTATGGTGACCCCCAACCATAAAATTCTTCCATTGCTACCTGATAACTGCAGTTTTGGTACTGTTATGAATCATAATGTAATACCTGATATGCAGGTTAACTAATATGTGACCCTTGTAAAAGGGTCCCTCGACCCCCAAAGGAGTTGCAACCTACAAGTTGAGAACCTCCGGCTTCAGAGAATACACCATCGGAAGTAAAAGGATGGCAAATATATGAAAACAGCTGCTCTATTTCTGAGAGTGACTTAGAAACCTGAGATTTATGCAAATCTTACATAAAGTCTCAGAGGCATATCCATTGCTTCGGATGTGTCTCACTGAGAAAGTATGTGCAATTGATGCTCTGTCCACAAGTTTTCAGGACACCTTCCACGGGAACAGGGGCTTCTTCTCCCTTCTCTCCATGTTCCTTGACTTCCTGCATTACATCAGGGGTACCCTCTGGGCAGCTAGAGGGAAGCCATTAAAGACTCTTGGACTCTAACATTCCCAGAAACAATGATCTTCTGTCCATTTTTCCCAGAGAGTGATGAAAATAGCAATACCTCCACAGTAAAACCGCTAAGTCATTCTCTGAGATGTACATAGATTCGGCAACATCTGTTCTGTCCCTGTCCTTCTGCTAACATCTGTGAAGCACTTGCTTCCTTTGTTTTAGGTTTCTCTTCTCTAAAATGAAAACAACCATCACTTCCTGGCTGTCTCTGGATGCTCATTACTGCACCCAGATGTGAAAATACGCATTAAAAAGCTAGGAAATGTAATAAGTGGTACAGAAGTAATAAGTCATGACTGTAAGACAATGGAACTTTACTGGGTCAGTACCTATCCCAAAATCACATTATCCTTTCCTTATCACATCTGCAGAAACTAAGAATGACCATACTAGAGACTGGAGAGATGACTCATTGCTTAAGAGTACATATTGACCTTTCAAAGGAGTTTGATTCTGTGCACCCATGTTGGGCAGCTCACAACTGCTTCAGGGAATCTAACGTCTTTGGCTTTAGTGGATCATCACTTATATGCACAAATAGACACACACACACACACACACACACACACACACACACAAACACACACACACACACACACACATTTATATATTAATAAAAGTAGACCCTAACAACTAATGAGATAGAAGAAGTAATCAAAAATCTCTTACTAAAAAGAGCTCCAGGGACCAGAGGGCTATTGTGCAAAATTCAACCACAACTTAAAGGAAGAAATAGCATACTACTCCTCAAATTATGCCATAAATTAGAAAAGAAAAGAAAAAAAACTGTGGTATATTTAAACAATGGAATACTACACAGCTATCAGAAATGAGGAAATCATGCAATTCAAAACCAAATGGATGGAACTAGAAAAGCTCATC
>CAJQZJ010031819.1:5424850-5468667 GCA_907164525.1 Lophiomys imhausi
GAATATGGCATTCAAAGATGTTTTCTTAACTTAAGATTTTTTGATATTGAGACATGTCAGCTCCTGACAGCATCCCCTATTCTACTCCAAGTAGAAGATGAGCATCGAAGAATCTCCAGTGGGAGATGATTGAATTGGTGATAAGCCGTTCTCTTGGCAAGAAAAACCCCTTGCTTCAACTGTAGACAGACTTCTGTCCAAAAAGGACAAAACTTGGAAGCAGGTAAGTCGACAGCCTAGCTCTGCCAAGACAGGTTAGGTAAGTCCTTCATAATTCCTGCTCTACAACCAATGTCTGTCAGAGAAATGGGGCCAAATGGCTGAAGATTGATGGTGTAATGTATGGAGAGAAAATGGGAACTGTCCAGGCAGCCACTGGTATGTCATTTCTTAGTTTTGGAAGCTGCAGGCCCTGCACTTCCTGTATAAGCAGATATATTTATCCCTCTCAGGTCTCTGAGGTGGTTGAAGAATAGATAGCTAGAGTCTCATAGTTAAATTTTGAGTTGTTTAGGAATCAAGAGGGTGTTCTGGATCTAAGAAGATATTTTTAAAATTGTGAGGCAAGTTAGTATGAAAGCTGAGTTAGATATAGTACTTTAAACTCATGGAGATGGTTAGATAGTAGAATGTTAAAGTCAGGTGCCAAATACATATGGACTGGACATTGGGAATGTATGCTAAGCCATATAACTCTTATAATTGTGGCCTATTTATTTCTGTTGTTTTGTATTGTATTTATAGTTATAAGAAAAAGAACCATTTTTTGGACTGAAAGGGGGGAGTAGGGAGGGGATTGTGATTGAGATGTAACTTGAAGAAATAAAAAATAAATTATTAAAAATAAAAAAAAAGAAAATCCAAATTCACTTAATGAAACCAGAATGACGCTGATACTAAAACCAACGGTTCAACAACTAAAAGGAAAGAAGACAAAATTTCTGATGAACAAAAATGTAAAACAAAAAATTATCAAAACTAGCAAACAAAATCAAGATCACATAAAAATGAATATTCACCATGATATAGCTTTCTTCATCCCAGAGACATACGGTGGTGGCTCAATCAAAATAAATAAATGCAATCTACCACATTAAAAAACATTTAAGGACTGAAATGCGATGATAATTTCATTAGATGTAGAAAAGGCTTCTGACAAATTACAACCTCCTTTCATGATAAAAGTCCTTGAAAATTTAAGGGTTCAGGAGACATAATTCAACATAATATAGATAATATATAATGCCCAGGGAAAATGCTAAACACAGTTCAGAGTTTCTATTCAAAGGTGTAGATTTCATTCAAGGTGATTCCCAGCATACTCATCATACTTGATGGGACATTCAGTATTTCTTATTTTGGCAAACATGCTTTTCTTGGTGACAAGTCTAACTGAATTTACTGTGTCACCCAGCTCTTGAGTTGAGGATACTTCTAGAGCTACATATAAGTAGCTATATTAGCAGAGATACATGCCAATAATATGAATGTATATACCAGCAATTTCTGCCTAACTAACCTTCCTTAAGCTCACTGAGTCAAAGTCAAACTCTTCAGTTTATAGTTTTGTGATGGGCAGTTTATGCAAGACTCGGCTTAGTAGCTCTATTTTCTCTCCACAACCATCTGTAGTCAGCTGGGAAGTTCACTTTGCTGATCTTCATGGAGATGACTCTCATTTGTGAGAATGAAACGTGATGTAAGGATGGTCCCACTCAGGACCACAGTCTCTTACATATATAATGGCTGATATGAACTTGACGCAAACACGCAGAATTCCCAAGACCGCAAGCTGAAGCTTCTCAGATATCGTGAGGATAAGTTTGGAAACCTCCCAGTTCATTTCTGATGAATTACTTTGTTAAAATTGCATCAAATTGAAGAAGTAGGAATGTGGACAGGATGAACTAGAATGAGGTCAGGAGGGATGTGGATAAAGGATATATAACAGCTGGGTTACTGTCTACAACATATATCACGTCATCATAAGATCATACATGTATTGAAATCTTAAGTGAGCTTGAGCTGAGAGCGTTATTACTTGCTACATGTCTTTCTTCCACACAATTTAAACAATGCCACAGAAACTTAAGGGTTCATTCCTCTAAGCAACTTAAATATTAATTTCAGTGAAATGTTTAAAACCGATGTAATTGATATTTCAAGGGCTAACCGTGTTTCTAAAGTCACTATTTTAAATTCAAGCATGGTCTCTATTAAGAGCAAAACACTACTTTAAGGCATTTCCTACTGTTGAGCAAGATCCACAATATACAATTTACCATAAAATCAAGTTCTATAAATATGCTAAAGACAGAGTAGCTCAGCTTGATATCTCTGTGGAATGTTAGTTGCATTCTGTAAGATGGAACCTATCAAATTGTCATGGTGAAATAAAGTAAATTCTTATTTTTCTTCAAATCAAATATATACATATTATATATAATCCATGTATATTGTCCTAATATATTTAATCCTAATAATATATAGTGCTAATAATAATATATAATACATATATTATTACTATCTGAAAACAATGGTCTGCTAATCTAATCTCATTAAATCAAGATAAATCCACTAAATAAAACATCAAAACCGAATAAAAATGTAATTTTAGTATCCCAAAGCCCACAATACTTCTCCTCTTCCAAAAAATTGCTAATATTACTATTAATTGCTCACAATTTTCCAAACCATCTATGTCTGTACTAAAATAATATAGAACTGTATAGCATTTTTGAACATCTACTGTGCTACAGAAAAAGCAGCATAATTTCACTCAGTGCAGGTAGAGGATTAGGTGCAGTATCTGTGAAAATATGGTTTAGGGAGCATTTTATATTTTCTTCAAAATTCAGTCTAGTGAGTCACAGAGCAAAAGCAGTAAAATCCATCTTTTTAAAATCTTATCTTCTCCTACACAAAGTACTCTGTCTTCATGTCTCTTTCACAGGCTGACCTGTTCTGACATTTTTCTGCATTCAGTAATAGGGTCACAGAGGCTGAAGACTACCTGTAAGTCAGACGAGATGTTGAGGACACCCTCCAGTCACTGCCACTTAAAGGATGAGCTAAACCAACCCAATAACCTTTCAGCTCTGAATACAACTTCATTAACTTTGCAGGCTGAAATGAGAAGCTCTTCATGAGAAAAAAAAAAATCTACCAAAGCCAGCACTCAAGGAACTTATATTGCTTCTGAAATTATTTAGGGAAGTATACATCAGTGAGAAATTGATGAGTCACTTGGGAAATTTTCTAAAATGTTATAATTTCTCCATCCACCCAAGAGGGCACTCATTATGCAAATGTCTGTTAAAGGTCTCCTATGTACCAATCAGGAAGATGTGTAGGAAGATAAATTTGGCCTAGTCAATGCCACTAGGGAACTTTCAGTCAAGCAAGGGGTAGGAGTGAAGCAAAATATATTTACATAATTAACTCCAACCACACTCTTAAAAGGAGCACACTCCAAGGGAAAATTAAATATATGGTGTGCTTAGGTACAGGCATCATGCTGTGCTGTTAATAAGAAAGTTTATGATTCTTGGAACTGCAAGCAGCATATAGCTAAGTCATTTCTAAATTTCTAGACATTAGGTAAGGAATTCTAGACATTAGGTAAGGAATTCGAGATGGTATGGTATCCTTCACCAGAGAGGTGAGTCCACTCTACTCTTGGATTTTTCTAAGGCAGCGCTAAACCAGTATAAACTCTACTATTCATTGCATCATAAATGAATGTCAAGAACAGTAATACAACTTTAATAAGGATAGTGGTGACTAATATTTATTCATATCTGTGACAATGAAGCACTGTGCTAAGTGTTTTATGTTTCTTATTTAATTCTCAAAATAGTCCATTGGCATACTTATTAATATTCATAAATACCATCACATGTCTTAGAAAATATAAAAGAAGATAGAGGACTATTAATCCACCAAAACTTATGCAAGAACCAAAGTTGTTATCAGGAAAGGACCCCAGACACTTCTCTTCCAGAATCTCCACTCCCAACCCAGCCAGTGTTCTTTATATTGTACTCCAGCCATGGCTGCCACATTTATGCTGGATGGCCTTCTCCACATGTCCATTCCTCATATTTTCTGAGCACATGTTCTTATACTATACAAGCTGTCTTAAAGTATTAATAAGAGCATGGTGTTCAAATGTAGATGCACACTTGAACACAGTTTCCTGCGGTCCCAATCTATCTTGTCATTTTAGCTTGCTTGCTTGCTTTATTTATTTATTTATTTATTTATTTATCTGTTTGTTTATTTATTTATCTGTCTATTTATTTATTTATTATTTGGTGATTGGTGAACATAAATAGTTTTTATTTTACACAATACTTTGAAATCGACAGGAGATAATACATAAAATGTACTACTAATCAAAATGGTGTTGCCAGCTGCATTTTTAAAAAATACTTGGACTTCTCAGATTCCAATTCTTTTCTTAAACATTTTTATGCCCACGAAATCTTTGAAAATTAATAATTCCTCGTGATTCTTAATATCCCCAACATGCTATACAACTTTGAAATTCTTAGTACCCTACAAGTTCTAACCTACTTTAATGTATGTGACCTTAAAGTTTCCACTTCCATTTTGCCCCTGAGGAATAGGTCTCCTTCTGAATCTGTTTAT
This sequence comes from Lophiomys imhausi, assembly GCA_907164525.1. Lineage (NCBI taxonomy): Eukaryota > Metazoa > Chordata > Mammalia > Rodentia > Muridae > Lophiomys > Lophiomys imhausi. Next base: position 5,429,504 of record CAJQZJ010031819.1, read on the forward strand.
CACAGCACCTGCTTTGCATGGACTATAAGCACACAGGGTCCAACATCATGGCCCTTCTCAATTTCATCCCTTTCTCTCCTCTCTCCCAGTTACTGGTATGAGACTGGTTTAGGATAGATGCTCTCTCTATAAGCTATACTGAAGTGAGTCATTTAAATTAAATCCATGTGTGCCAGAGTACCTATAAAAGAAACACACAGATTAGGATGTTCTTCTCCCTACAGAGATGGTAACTGACAGAATCAATTGTTAGAAGACAGCCTCTTCTTCTACTGTCTTTCTCACTTTGTTGACTTTCATAGTACAGAGTATTCTGTCTGCATTACTTTACTATCTGTCTTTTGCAATGTCTAGACTCTGCAGAGAGAAAAAGGAGCAAGCTAACAATGAAAGTCTTTACATAAACAAGACAAAGCTGATCATGACCCCCTGATTCGGGCATTATACTGTGTTCTCACCAGCTATTTCCCCCTTATGCAATATGTGGTCTTGTATCCAATTGTCTTCATATTATAATTTTTATTAATAATATTCATAAGCAATACAACGGAATGTCTGTATTTAAGTGTCTGTGTGTTTACCTGCAAAGTTGCAATGTTACGTCTGAGTACCTGCACATAAGACCTATGACATTTTTTTTTTTTTGTATGTTACAACAGTATTGTAAAGGTTTTACGACTGATGGGAAATCATGTAGCAACTTACTTAAATGTCTGAAGAGAAAACACAATATTTAGAAGACAGCTGTGATTAAGTAGTCTAACACAGACTCTACCCTGACTTCATTTACATCTCCAGGTCTATCTCCTGGGATAGTCTCACATGAACCTCACATTTTAAATGAACTGAAATCTCAACTGTTAGTTCTCCCACATGGAAGTATTGGAGTATGCTGCCTGAAATAACCATTTTGAACCTGTCAAAAATGTATATTCCCCAGCCCTATCTAGTTGCTACTTCCTGAAAGCCATAGTAGCAAGTACTACATCGGTCTTCTCCATGGAGACCTTGAGTTCCTCACAATAGGATTCTAATAACCACAATAATGATAATAAAAAGGGTGAACGTTTTAAATAGATTTTATCTTTTTAATGCTTATGTTACCATTTAAAAGGAATACTCCACAATTCTGCCCACTTGCAATAAGGACACTGAAGCTGAGAATGCAAGATAACTTCCCAAAGGCATTCAACTTGCAATTGACAGAACTGGGATCCAAGCCTGGGCCGTCTGCCTTTAGAGACTAAATTGCTATTAACAGCTTTGTTATCCAGGATTCTTCTTGTAATTATTGCTACTTTCTTCATTCCTGATGCTAGACTGTGATGATCTAAAAAACTTGTTTATTTAGTCTTCTTCATTTAAAGTAATTTATGCTATCAATTCACGTATAAGTAATGTGTGGTATCCATACTAAATTTTCAGAGTTTCTTCTTGTTTCTATGAGTTTGTAAGGGAAAATATAAACAGTGAAGGAAATGTGCATTCTTTAAACCAGTGGTTCTGAACATTACCAATGTTATGATGCTCTCATATAGTTCCTCATATTGTGGTAGGTCCACCATCACAAAATTATTTGTGTTACTGCTTCATAACTGTAACTTTGATGCTTTTGTGGATTGTAATGTAAATATTTATGTTTTCCAGTGTTTTTAGGCAACCTCTGTGAAAGGCTCATTCTGCACCCCAAAGGGGTCATGATCCACATGATCCACAGGTTTAGAACCTTGGGGCTAGATGATCTGACCATCTTTTCTATGACTGGAAGATTATAAAAATTATCTTTTACACACATCATGCCTATATGTGGCCTGTGATTATTGCAAGTACCACATATTGGATACAATTAAGAGATGCCTAATAAAATTCACCACTGTGAGTTATTTTCAGTTTTAACTACTCTCTCCACAGTATCTGTTTTTGAACCATTTGGTCTCACCTAATAATCACTTCAGAGACTACCATTAAGTCCATTTCCTTTAGCAATACGTTCTGTAAATCTTTCTGTTGTTAATGGATTGAAATCAACCCAGTTGTTCAACAACTGCTTATAAATATCTGCTAATGTGAAACATTGATTGAAAATCAGAAAAAAATGGACTATATATAGCTCAACATGCACATCATTTCGGGGCAATTAGTGTAACAGCAAACACCTCAACAACTATGACCAGGGTACATAGACAGGGAGGAGAGCCAGAGTAAATGCAATCTGTGCATCAGACATATTTTCAGAGCGATTCTGGGCAATTTTTTTCCAGAATTAGAATAGCTCAGAATGGGAAGCTTTCCCATTAAAACACACACACACACACACACACACACACACACACACACACACTCAAGAGGACATAAAAGCAAAATAATACATGAGTATAGGGAACTGCTAAATGTTTTGGTAAGGCTGAAGAATATAACAATGGTAATAAGAATTTGTCAAATACAAAGTAGACTACTTCTCAAAATTGAAAGGGTCAAAACATTCAGAAACTTTTGTACCTGATTTTTCCATACATGCTAATTTTTAATTTACTCAAATTATATTCAATACTAAAGTCTGTATTTATGTGTTTGAAAACACTGACTTCTCATCTCATATTTTTGTAGGCATGCTTCTGAGATCATCTAGCTATATTTTACACTAAGAAATTCAGTCATTTAAAACTTTACATATATCAAATTTTACATTTGTGTGTTTGTAGTTGAAAGTATTTACTCTCAGGAATCAATGATACAACTTGATGAACAGTGTCACTGAGTATTTAATTTTAAAGTTTCTATTTATTTGAAGAAGTGATAACTTATCTCTTTGGAAAAGTCCACCCCAGCTTGCCATGTTCCTTCTTCTGCGTGGATCACCAGGATTCTGGGGATGCTTTCAAGTCACTACACTTATTTTTATTTGTTCATGTTGCTTTTTAATTTCAGTGTCTCTTTTATAATTTTATTGCTTACATCCTTGATAAAAACATCCTTCAAATTGTATATAGCAACATGTATATCATAAAAATGAGTGTGTCTGCCCACACTCAAACTTCGTGTGCATTATTGTTTGTGCATTTGCAGGTGGGAGGAAGTACATGTGCGTGAATGTGCTTGACATCAGTACTCATTTGCATAGTTTTATTTTAGAAAGGTTTACTACCACAATCTAAATACAATTTTAAATTATTTATGTCAATTTCAATCTTTTAGGAAAATTAAAGGAGACTTCCCTTTATCAATTATGAGTTATAGTTTTAAAGCAATGGTTTTCAACCTGTGGTTCGCAACCCCTTGGTGGGGGGGGGGTACGAGTTGCAGGATTGAGAAAGGGGAGAACCATTGATCTGGTCCTATCATCCAGCTCATATAGTCTTTATGTCATATCTTTTAAACAACCGTGAATAATTGCAACATCAGCACTTTCTCTGAATTATGTAAAAGAGGAGTTTTATCAGGTCTTCAGGTGAACCTTAAAGAGAAACAAGGTGAAGAAATAAAGATTTATACATACAGATTCCAACAAGCAATCTACAACTCCTGTCTTCCAAGTTCTAGTCTATATACAGTGAATAAAAAACAAAGCAAAGGAGATGAAATTAAGGGATGGCTAAGGAGAAGTTTCTTCATGACACATAAAAAGCCCAGTTTATCCACTGAGTTACATTCACTTTTCATACTTGACTTTATTTTTAGAAGCAATTGGTCTGTGAAACAAATTCTGAAATGTCCATTTGCTGTTTGTTTGCTACTCTCATTCACAAGAATCTACATCTCACCCCTTGTAGCCTCAGTGGTCCTTATTCTCAATGGGCTCTAGTTCACTGTTCCCAGGTGTCAAAGGACAACTTGGACATAAGCACCAATCCACACATAGCAGATGCTTCAAAACGCTTTCGTGAATAAGGAACTTGGAGTATGTGTTTTAGACATATTTGGTGGCTGTTAGATCTAAAAACACCCTACTCAGAATGTGACTTAGTGAAAATACTTAGGTATGAGATTTTATATTTTAAAAGTAGTTGTAAAAGAGCAATAAAAATCATGTAAATCAAAATCCCTCTTATACAAGCATTCCATATAATTGGCTAAATTCTATAGAAAAATTTTCAAGTGTTCCATTATTTACCCTTTAATCATATTTAAAGTAAAAATATCATAGCTAATATACCTGTAACAATTCGGTCAAGGTGTCAATATATCAAAATATTGTCATATTCTGACTCAACAAAAATTGTGGTTGTATGTACTTTATTAATATAACCATTTATGTTTATCTCTGAAAGAGTGTATGTGTACATATTCCTAATAAAATAAATTAAACATAAATAAGCCTTTCTAACAAAGAAGAAAGAAAAATCCCTAAGAGATGTCAGTTAGCACAGAAAAAAAAATTATCTACCTTTTTACACAATCCATGCCACCATGTCCATATTTGGTCTCAAGTATCTTTCAATGGGCCATTTGGTAAAGGCTTAATTCCCAGCTTCATGCAGTTGGAAGGAGATGGAACCTTTTAGAAGTGAGGGTTGATGAGGAGTCCTTAGGCCTTAATGGGATTATGGAACCCCAACACCCATGCCCATTTCTTTCTGTCTTTTGTTTCCTGACTATGAGGTGAGTGGCTGTCTTGTACCATGAGGCCTGGCCATAGTGTGCTGTCACTCCATAATCCAAAATAAAGGGGACAGAGACCTTTTAATGAACATGAGCCCCAAGCCCATTTTCTTCTTAAAAGTTGATATGTATATTGATAGAAAAGTATTTATCACATGATCAAAGGGAGAATGTTATCTCCTTTTTCAAAATATTCAATAGTCCTCATGGATAATATGGGGTCTTAAATACCAAGTGCTGAATGTCACTGGTCAAATTCAGCCCTAGTAAAGATAGTGCTATGTATATTGTCTAAATCTTGACACTGACTGTCTACTCAAATACTCCTCACATACAAATAGCTTATGAGCTTATTTATTATTTACTTTTAATGGGTACTGCTTTCATGTATTTCCTAAACTGCTTTCAAAAACTCATAGTTAACAGCCCTTAGGAAATAGCAGTATTAGTCTCTACAGGCTTTTTCATAAAATATGCAAATCATACCCAAAGCTACCTAATTAATATAATTTAAAGGTATTTTAATTCATGAGTATGTTCTAAGCACCAGAGGCTTATGAATATAATTAAGGGTAATAAATACCTCCATTAGTCTTAATCTTATTGTGAAAAGACTAAAAAAAAAAAAAAAAAAGAAAAAAAGAAAAAGAGTCACTGTTCTCTTTGTCATGTCTGCATGTTCTCTGAAAGCACATTGTCCTTTTCACCATACTTTCTCCAACGTCGGCATTCTTTCATGGGTCCTAATGGATAAAACAAGTGTTTCCTCTGTCACCTCAAAGTCAAGTCTTTCCGGCTCTGTGCTTCACTTCCGGCAGCAGCCTGAGAAGCAGAAGAAACAAACAGGCCGGAAGAAGGGCTGTGAGCCCTGTTAAAATGCTCACATGTGCCTCAGCAAAGATGCTTTGGCAAATCAACACAGCTCTAGCAGCAGCTGAAAAATGCAGAACCACAAATATGTTGCTGAAGATTTCCAGAGTCTGGTGTGATACTTGGAGGAGGCTTCCCAGCTACCGGCTGAAGCCTATAACGGAGGATCAAATCTGGAGAGAAACACTGAATGTTTTTTCTTCAGTTAAAAATCTTGTGGTTGGAATGCAGAGACGTGTTTATTTATACCTCGCCCATGAACATTCTGAGAGCTGTAGATGCAGTAGTGACATATGGTCTACTGGAGGCCTAAAAATCTTTTTTTTTTTGAAACAGAGTTGTTTCTTGGTTGCCTCAAGGATCCTGTTACTAAAGGCTGCTGTGATATATCTATTTTTATAGGACCTCAAAAATAAAATCCTGATAAAATACTACAATGTTTAGAGGTTCCCATAATAACATAATCTGTCTATGTCTTCTAGAAATATGACTCAAATAAAAATGTACATGGCTTGGTGTAAACCCACCCTTCTCAGTATCAGACGAATACACATGGCTTGCTATATCGCCAGCTCCCTCAAAACTAAATACATTTGAATTCCAGATTTTTATTGGGTAGAGTTTAAACTTTCACTCCCAGCTCTACTTCATCTCAGTAAGTAAATCCCAGCAGCAGTAATTTTGGTGTAGTCAGTCCACTGAGGTCTGGGATTATCAGAGGGTCGAGCCCTGCACTGTTGGCTAGGTCTTTAATCTTCCTCTTCGTGACAGCATTTCTGCCGGCAGACACTGAATCCCACAGATTCTTTGTAGTTCAATAATCTGAAGGGAATTTCAACTTTAAAAATACATTTTTTTAATGCAGTGGAAGAAAGTACTGTAATTTAGAGGGCAGAGAAGCAAGTCGCTTTTTACGAGGTCATTTCACAAGAAACTTAGAGTGAAAGTGTGTTCTTTTTGAAGCTCTCAGAAACATCTTTATTTTTATGGGTACAGACAGAATCACGGCACACATTTTAAAATCCACTTGACACTTTTTAGTGCAATTATAAAAGGCGGCAAGTCGTCCTGAAATTAAGAAAAAAAAATCAAAGTACATCAGAGAGGGACCTAACTCTACGTTGAATCATTTACCTGCCACTTGCATGGCTTTCATTTTTCTGCTGCTGCTAGGACATTTTTTTATTTTTTTTGTCTTAGACTGGTTATTATTCAGTTCCTTGCTTTGTACCAAAGACAAGTTTTTCAGAAGAATAGCATATCAATGAGGACTAAATATTATATTCACAGCACAGTGCATATGACAAAAGTATCCAAATACTTCAAGCTAGTGTTGCACAGTTTTCCAAAGTTATACACTATGTTCTACATCATTGGTCCATTTTTTTAAGGTGAGGAGGATTTATTGTGGTTCACAGTTCTAGGTGTCACAGTGTGTCATGTCAGGGAAGGTGTAGGGCCAGGGATAGTGTGTATGTGTGTGTGTGTGTGTTTACATATATTTATATATGTATATACACACACTATTTATATATGTGTATATATATATATATACCTTGTTATGTCAATTTGGTATTGCTTATATATACTTGGTGTTGACACATTGGGGTAGAGGTCTCTTGAAGGAAATTGTTTCTCTCTCTCAGCAGCCATTATTTATCTGTAGCTCGTGTAAAGGTGGACATTTCTAAGATCTCCCATCTACCTGGTCCACTTGACATGTCAAATGATGTCCTTTACTCAGGCCCTTTGGACTCAACCATGTTATTAAGATTTCATGAGTGTATCTCCCCCCAGCCCCATACACTGAGGCATTATCTGTGTTTTATCTTCCTTGAAATCTAAAAGGTTTTGGATTTTAGTACCTTGAACAATAAAACAAAGTTTCTCAGGCATTTTCTTTCATTGATGAAAGGACAGAACTGTGTAGGAGAGGATTGTAAGGAATAAAAATATCTGTATTTCAACACTAATTTGAGAAACAACATGAGAAACAAAACCTTGGGAAGAACTACAAAATTACTAGGGTATCATTACTCTATTTACATCCATTGTGTAACAAAATAGAGCCGGTGAAACTTGCTGGCCTATGTTAAATGAGGACAGTGTCACACTCTTACCAAATTGTAATATTAACACAGTTAATAAATTTGAAAGTATCTAGAAAATTAAATATATTAACATTCCAAACATCCACATTTTGAAGTACGAATTAAAATTCCATGTAATTTCCAGATTTCTTCTGTTTTCATCTGTATTTATAAAATAATCTTCACTTTAATCCCTATTTACATGTCAACTGCTATATTCATGAGTTAAGGGAAAACAAACCAAACACAAAATCCCTTACGAGGTTAAAAACTGTGTAATGTAAACTTCCATATCAGTGGGTCTTGATCCCTTTAGGTGTTGAATGTCCCTTTTACAGGGTTCACTTAGACCATCAGAAAACACAGATATTTACATTTGGATTCATACCAGCAACAGAATTTCAGTTACGAAGTAGCAACAAAAACAGTTTCATGGTTTGAGGTTAGCACAACATGAGAAACCATATTAGTGGGCTGTGGCATTAGAAAGGTTGAGCAGCCCAGAGTTAGAGGAAACACATTTCATTATGTTGAAAGGTGTGTAAAATAGTAACACTGTTCACATGCAAAACAAAATCATGACAGTCTTACCTTTCTCTAAGACTTTTTTCAATGAAAATGAATTTTTTTTCTCCTTTCCATTCCCCTTTCCTTCTGCACAAACAAGAAGGTGTCTTGCAAGGCATTAAGATTCTGACTTTTCTTTTAAATTTATCCATTCATTGCAGTTTCATGTTTATTTCAGTTTTAGATTGATAGCAAAACTGACACGAATGAACAGGAAGGTCTCCCTATCCAGCCTGTTTCCACATCCTACACTAGGCACAGACTCTGACATTAATGTCCTCCCACCACAGTGACACATTTGTTAATAAACCTGTGTAGACATTTCCTAATCATGTGGAATCCATAGCTTACACTCAGTCCACTCCTGTTAGCCTATGGGTTTTAATCGGTGTGCATTGGCATGTGCTCAGCCCTTGCATCATGCAGAAGAGACCCACTGTCTCACAAATCTCTGCCACCTCGGTTCATCCTAACCCTCCTCTTTTCCCCTGGCAGGTGCCTTTTTGTTGTCTCCATAGTTTACCCTCACCCCTAATCTCATATATTTGGAATTATATAGAATTTAGCCATCTCATCTTGACCTATGTCACTTTGTACTATGCACTTATGGTTCCTAAACTTCCCATGACTCAATAGCTCATTTCTTTTTCAGGCAGTAGCATACCATGTAGATAAACCAGTGTTTATCTTCAACCACTGGGAGTCATCTGAATTGCTTCCAAGTTTTGACAACTAGAAAAAAAAAATGCAAGCAGCTGGTAAACACTTGTAATCTTTTAACTTTTTCTTTTTTATCTACAAATATATGGTAATGCATAGAGATATCCAAACTACAAAGCAGTAAGTGGGGCATACTCACTGTTCTAAAGCTCTAGACCTTCTCATGTCTTGCAACTATGATGTGATTTTGACAAGTATTTTCTCAGAAAATATCTGGCAAAAGAATACTCAGTGGAATAAACAAAGCTGGTCACAATCTTGAAAAAATAAATGTTCTAACCACAGTAACTTTTATCTTGTTTACAAGGCCAGAATTACCTCAATGGAGCAACAAATCTAAAAGTCTAATTTGTAGGTAGTAACTATGGAAAACTCAAGGCTACAATTTCTCGCCCAGGGTTTACCTGGGTGAGTTATTAGCCACTCAGCCACCAGATCACCACTTCAGCTTCAGGCTGATGGCTTAGACCCACACCTTAAACCTCACCCACATCCATTTCCTCTGTGTTTTGAGGCCATCTTATAAAAATCACTTAACTGTGAAAGATGTAGTCATCCTCCCAGTATGTGTCAAAACAGGTGATTTCTCTTATGCTGCCAACCTGGTTTGTAAACACTGTGAAGTTTCACATTTGCTTCTATTGAATAGAGTGGAAAGTTAATCGGCATTACCTCTAGCATGTATTATTCTGAAATTGTTCACCATGGTGGTATCCTATTTCACTCATTTATTATGTCTCTCATTTGTAATGGGAATGTTTACAACATCACTTGCTATTTGTGTTTCCCCTCACTCCCTGTTGGTCTTAAGGTATAATTTTTTTCTTGAAGTAAACAATCTCCTGGGGGGGGGTGTATTGATACAGTAGTAGGTAGTCAAGAGAGGGGGTAGTAGCTAGAATTCCTTATGTACATGTATGAAACTGTCAGATTTAACTTCAAAAAATACAAAGGTTTCGTTCTAAAGGAGTCAAGAAATCTAACACACAACATGAGCTGAGGTGGTTGTGTTAATTAAGTTGATTGTGATCAGTACTACAAAATGTATGCAAATTACTGTGTTTTATGCCTTGGAGGTATATATTCCTTACCTGACAACTAAATATCTAGAAAATAAAAAAAAGCTAAGTCACTATCAAAAAATAATATCTCCATACTAGTTTGAAACATGAAACAAGTGGATCGACAAACTTAACCCTAATGCTAATCCATGGCCCTCATCATCCAATGATTATTATACTATTCTCAATTCTACCCATCAAATGTGGCTTATTTTCATGATTTTAAATACAAGAGCTTTGACAGGGTGAAAGAAAATGATGATGATGAAAGAATATTATAGCCAGAAAATAGAGAAAGGGGCTATGAAATACCATTTTGAAGCATTATGGGGATTGACACCCATGAATTTCTAGAATCTGTGTATATGAAAGAAATAAGATGGAAGAGTTGGACCCTCTTCAGAGCTTTTAGGGCAGAAGGGACTCTATGAACCTACCATATATAGCTGATCTATTGGCAAACAACTGATTCTGGGATAGACAGATGCACAACATCCAGCTGTGTATCCCTAGGTGAGCTCATGGAGTTCTGATGGTTAATTCTAAATTCAGGATCACACAGATGGTCTCATTAAACCCTATTTTGCATTAAATAAAAACCAGAATTTCTCATAAATGTTACTGTATTTGACTTAATGAAATTGGTCATCATGGGAATGGGGAGATGGTGCAGTAGTTAAGAGCATTTGCTATTTTTGAAGAGGACCGAGGACATCCTGGGAGGAAGAAAGGAACCCTGAGAAAATACAGAAGAAGTTCTTTTTTTGTCAGGAGACTCAGAAGCAGAAGAACATGTTGGTGTAAGCTCTGAAGATAGTGTTTCTTATCTATTAAGATAACAAACTCCGGGGTATCCAAGATGGCAGCGGCCTGCATGGACGCATTTTGAAATTGGGGAAAACAGCCATAAAGCCACAGAGTTATAAGACACTGTGCAATAATCTGAGTGATTTGATCACCTGGGTCTCACCCAGCTACCCAGGGACCATTAAAAGTCCCTGGGCAGGACTCTCCTCCCCTCTCTCCGACACGCATTGAAGCCGCTGAATCCAGGAATCAGGAACCCCCACCAGGAGAGACCTTGACTAAGATCCACTCCAATACCCAGCAGGCATATTTGAACCCAACACAGGGTTACTCACCAGTCTACTGGGCCCCCAGATCCCACGAAGGTGTTCCAGCTATTTAGCAAAAGATTGCAGACCTGTGGGAGTGCCATACACACTTAGCAGCATGCCACAGTGGAGGTTCCACAACCGTCAGTCCAGTGGCCAGAGGGTCCACAGCTGCAATTTGGAAAGCACAGGCATATTTGTGCTTCACCAGATGGTTGTTGGACATACATACAGGCCCCTCTATTGAATTTACAGTCATTGGAAAAAAACGCTGTAGTTGGACTGAGCAGCAGGATACTCTTCCCCAGCTGCAGGTTACATGGCAGCTCGACCACTATGTACTGGAACTTGGAAGACAGTGGCCCCATTTCCCAGTAACCATAGCTCCATACACACATAGGCAGAGCTGTGAGAGTGGCAGAAAAGGCAGCGGGGTTGGAAGGCAGTCTTGTCCTCCACAGGGTCCAAGCCCTGGGAAAATTGTGGGGTAATTATTATTAGACTCTTTTGCTAGTGCTGGCCCTTCCAGCAGGGAACCAGAGCTTAAGCATATATAGCTCCAACCCCGGATCAGTGAGGATTCGTCCTAGGAGACACTGCTGAGTGACTCACCTTAAGGGCGTGGAGTTGGGTCCTTTCAAGACTCCAACAAGAGGTCTCAACCCCTTAAACTTGGGACCTCCAGAGTCCACAGAATCTGTGCCTGGACACACAGGACCATACCACCAGAGCCACTGCAGGCTGAGCACTCAGGGTGCAGAGAGCTCTGACTTGTGAGCAGTGAAACAATCCTGGGCCATTCCTCATTTGCCTGGGAATAGGCTGCACCAGCACACAGTGCTTCTGGCTATTAGATGCACGTTGACCCTGAGAACCCCCTGTGAGCAGCAGGAGAGGACCACAAACACGGTCCGACACTTAAGCTTCAGGAGAGCTACAAACCCAGCCAACAGCCTGAGGCCTGCCAACCTGCACTGTCATCTATACAAAGACCAGTTGGATCCCCAGGAAACTACAGGAACTCATCACCATCACAGCCTCTCACCTGAGTCCCCAATTGGACAAAACAGGAAGGGGTAAGCTCTCAGAGACACACCGAAAACCTCCATACACAGCCCCTTCCAGCCAGTGGAAAGTGACAGATCACCAAGCAATACTACTACTACACCAAAGAGTCCCCTTTGGCTCCAAGCCCGGAAGACAAAAGGAACAAACAGCTAAGAACAACCAAATGGCAAAAGTACACTGAAAAAGCAAAATCAATAAAAGCCAGGGAATTATGACCCCAACAAAATGCAGCAATGCTAGTACAGCAGCCCTGGCCACTTCACCAGAGCTGAAACACATGAAAACAATGACAACTCTACAGTCTGGAAAGTGATAGAGTCCTTTCAAGAAGAATTTAAATCTATGAAGGAATTCAAAGAGTCCACAATTTTACAAGGGAAAGAAACGATAATAACATTAGAGAGCTCCAAGCCAAAGTGGCTCAAATTGAACAGGAAAGAGACAAGGCAATGATAGATTTAAAAGAGATGAAAGATTTCCAGGCAAAGACAAGCAAATTGGAGCAGGAAATATACAAAATGAATAAAATATTTCAAGATATGAAACTGGAAATGGAAGCAATAAAGAAAACACAGTCAGAGTTAAGAGTGGAAATGGAGAATCAAAGGATGAGAACAGGAACTACAGACATGAGTATCAAAATAGGATACAAGAGATGGAAGACAGAATCTCAGGCATGGAAGATACAATGGAAGAAATTGGTACAACATCCAAAGAAAATGAGAAAGCTAAAAAAATCCTCACCCATAACATCTAAGAAATCAAGGACTCAATGAAAAGACAGAACATAAGAATTATAGGCAAAGAGGAAAGAGAAGACTCCCAACTCCAAGGTCCAAGAAACATCTTCAACAAAATCATAGAAGAAAACTTCCCAAACCTAAAGAAAGAGATGCCAATAAAATTCCAAGAGGCTTACAGAACACCAAACAGATTAGATCACAAAAGAAACCCCTCTCACCAGATAACAATTGAAACTCCAAATGTACAGAACAAAAAAAGAATATTAAAAGCCGTAAGAGAAAAAGGTCAAGTAACGTATAATGGCAGACCTATCAGAATTACACCTGACTTCTCCTCAGAAACTCTAATAGCTAGAAGGGCCTGGACATATGTCCTACAAGCCCTGAGAGAACATAGGTGCGCAGCCAGACTACTATACCCAGCAAAACTCTCTATCAACATAGATGGACAAAACGAGATAGTCCATGACAAAATTAAATTTAAACAATATCTACTCACAAATCCAGGCCTACAGAAGATCCGAGAAGGAAAACTCTAACCCAGAGAAGATAACTACACCCAAGAAAACAGAGGAAACAGAAAACTCCATGGCAACTAACCAAAAGAAACACAGGACCACCACCTATACCAAAATAATGGAAAATAACAACCTCTGGTCACTAATATCCATAAACATCAATGGATTCAACTCTCCAATAAAAAGACACAGGCTTGCAGATTGGATCCATAAAAAAAGACTCATCATTTTGATACTTACAAGAAACACATCTTACTAACAAAGATAGACACTATCTTTTCCAAGCAAATGGACCCAGGAAGCAAGCTGGTGTAGCCATCCTAATATCAAGCAAAATAGACTTCCAACTGAAGTTAATAAAAAAAGACAGAGAAAGGCATTACATACTCATTAAAGGAAATATTCATCAAGAGGACATCTCAATATTAAACATCTATGCCCCAAATTCAAAGACACCTACATTTGTAAAAGAAACTTCTAAAATTTAAGTCGCACATAGATCCCCATACATTAGTAGTGGGAGACTTCAACACCCCACTCACAACAATGGACAGATTCAAGACAGAAACTAAACAGAGAAATGATGAGTCTAACAGAGCTCTTGAACCAAATGAACCTAACAGATCTCTACAGAACGTTTCACCCAAACACAAAAGAATACACCTTCTTCCCAGCACCTCACGGAACCTTCTCCAAAATCGACCATATAGTTGGACACAAAGATAGCTTCAACAGATACAAGAAAATTGAAATAACCCCTTGTGTCTTATCAGACAACCATGGAATAAAGCTGGACTTCAATGGGAACATAATCAACAGAAAGGCTATACACACATGGAAATTGAACAACTCTTTACTAGATTACTACTTGGTCAGGGAAGAAATAAAAAAGGAAATCAAAGACTTCTTAAAAAACAATAAAAATGAAGACACAACATACCCAAACCTATGAGACACAATGAAAGCTGTGCTCCAGGGAAAGTTCATAGCACTAAGTGCCTTCAAAAAGAAAATTGTGACAGCACATATTAGCGAATTAACAGCCAAACTGGATGAATTGGAAAAAAAATAAAGCAAACACTTCCAAGAGGAGCAGCAGGCAGGAATCTTCAAACTTAGTGCTGAAATCAACAATTTAGCACAAAAAAAATGATACAAAGAATCAATGAAACCAAGAGTAGGTTGTTCAAGAAAAAAAACAAAAAACAAAAAACAAAAAACAAAAAAAAAAACAAACCCTTAGTCAAATTGTCAAATTAGCTAAAAGACAGAGGAAAAAAAAACCCAAATCCACAAAATCAGAAATGAAAAGGGAGAAATAACAACAGACATTGAGGAAATCCAGAGAATATTTAGGTCCAACTTTAAAAATATGAAATATGAAAACTTAAGCGAAATGGACAATTTTCTTGATAGATTCCACCTACTGAAGCTAAATCAAGAGCAGGTTAACAGATTAAACAGCCCTATAACCCCTATGACCCCCAGGGAAATAGAAACAGTCATTAAAAATCTCCCAACCAAAAAAAGCCCAAGGCCAGAAGCTTTCAGCAAAGAATTCTACCAGACCTTCAAAGAGGAGCTAACCAATACTCTTCAAACTCTTTCACAAAATAGAATGAGAAAGAACACTGCCAAACTCATTCTATGAGGCCACAGTCACCCTGATTCCTAAACCACACAAAGACCCAACAAAGAAAGAGAACTTCAGACCAATCTCCCTCAAGAACATAGATGCAAAAATACTTAATAAAATACTAGCAAACTGAATCCAAGCACACATCAAAAGTATCATACAGCATGATCAAGTAGGCTTCATCCCAGGAATGCAGGGCTGGTTCAACATACAAAAATCCATCAATGTAATTCACCACATAAACAAGATGAAATTAAAAAAAACACATGATTATCTCACTAGATGCAGAAAAAGCATTTGACAAAATCCAACATCCTTTCATGCTAAAAGTTCTGGAGAGAACGGGCCTACAAGGACCATATCTGGAAGTAAAAAAAGCAATATACAGCAAGCCAGTAGCAAACATCAAAGTTAATGGAGAGAAACTTGAAGCATTTCCTCTAAACTCAGGGATAAGACAAGGATGCCTACTTTCGCCATGTTTCTTCAATATTGTGGTTGAAGTTCTTGCTAGAGCAATAAGACAACTAAAGGAGATCAAGGGGATACAAATTGGAAATGAAGAAGTCAAATTATCCCTATTTGGAGACGATATGATAGTATACATAAGTGACCCCAAAAATTCCACCGGAGAACACTTACAGCTGATAAACACCTTCAGCAAGGTGGCTGGACACAAAATTAATTAAAAAAAAAATCAGAAGCCCTTCTTTATACAACAAATAAATGGGCTGAGAAAGAAATCAGGGAAACAACTCCCTTCACAATAGCCACAAACAATATAAAATACCTGGGGGTAACTCTAACCAAGCAAGTAAAGGACCTGTACAACAAGAACTTCAAGTCCTTGAAGAAAGAAATTGAAGAGGTCATCAGAAGATGGAAATATTTCCCATGCCCATGGATAGGTAGGATCAACATAATAAAAATGGCCATCCTACCAAAAGCAGTATACAGATTCAATGCAATTCCTATCAAAGTACCAACACAATTCTTTATAGACCTGGAAAAAGCTATTCTCAATTTCATATGGAACAACAAAAAACCTAGAATAGCTAAATCAATCCTGTATAATAAAAAAAAAAAAATCTGTGGGTATCACCATCCCAGATTTCAAGCTGTACTACAGAGCAATAGTAGTAAAAACAATATGGTATTGGTATAGAAACAGACCAGTAGAATAGTGGAATTGAATTGAAGACCCAGAAATGAACCCACACACCTGTGGTCACCTAATCTTTGACAAAGAAGCCAAAACTGCACAATGGAAAAAGGACAGCATCTTCAACAAATGGTGCTGGTCCAATTGGATGTCCACTTGAAAAAGAATGAAATTAGACCCATACTTATCACCTTGTACAAAACTTAAGTCCAAGTGGATCAAAGACCTTAACATAAGAGCAGTCACACTAAATCTACCAGAAGAAAAATTGGGAAAAACCCTCGAACTCCTTGGCACAGGTGACAACTTCCTGAACAGAACACCAACAGCTCAGGACCTGAGACCAACAATCAATAAATGGGACCGCACGAAACTGAAGGGCTTCTATAAGGCAAAAGACACAGTCATTCGAACAAAACGGCAGCCTACAGATTGGGAAAAAAATCTTCACCAACCCCACATCTGACAAAGGGCTAATATCCAAGATTTACAAAGAACTCAAGAATTTAAATGCCAAGAAACCAAATAATCCAATTTAAAAATGGGGGAAAGAGCTAAACAGAGAATTCATAAAGAAGGAATTCCTAAAGGCCGAGACACTTGAAGAAATGCTCAGCATCCTTAATTATCAGAGAAATGCAACTCAAGATGACTATAAGATTCCATCTCACACCTGTCAGAATGGCTAAGATCAAAAACTCAAATGACAGCACCTGCTGGCGAAGGTGTGGAAAAAGGGAACCATCCTCCATTGCTGGTGGGAGTGTAGGCTTGTGCAACCACTATGGAGGTCAGTCTGGCGATATCTTAGAAAACTTGGAATAGCTCTGCCTTGGGACCCAGCCATACCACTTCTAGGTATACATCCAAATGACTCCTCACTGAATCACAAGGAAGTTGCCTCATCTATGTTCATAGCAGCCTTATTTGTAATAGGTAGAAACTGAGAACAACCCAGATGTCCCTCAACCGAATAATGGATTAAAAAACTATGGTATATCTACACAATGGAGTACTACTCAGCTATCAGAAACAAGGAAATTAAGCAATTTGCAGTCAAATGGATGGAACTAGAAAAGCTCATTCTGAGTGAGCTAAACCAGATTCAGAAGGATGCACATGTCATCTATTCACTCATAGTCGGATTTTAGCTATATAGTACAGGATATCTATACTAAAACCAATACACCAAAGCAACAGGAACATAGACTTTGTTACCTGTCAATGAGACACTTTGCCCTAGTGGTGCTACCTTGTAGGCCCCCAGTGTATGAGGAGGCTCTTGGCCCTCATATGACTGCTAAACTGGTGTGGGGGACTGTTATGTAGGAACACTCCACTCCAGAGGAGTGGGATGGAAGGGTTAGGGGTTAGAGGATGGGAGGGTGGGACAGGGAGGGGTCAAAAGAGGACACTATGATGGAGATGTAACCTGAAGCAATAAATAAATAAATTTGAAAATAAATAAATAATAAATTAAAAAAAAAAACAAAGATGACCACAGTTTGGTTCTTAGCACCAAGGTCACACAACGTACAATTCCCTGTAACTCCAGCTCAGGACATCTATGCTGTCTTCCGAACTCCTAGGCCACCTTCATTCTTGTGTGTGTACACAATTGCACAATATAATAAATATAAAATATACCCTTTCATAAGGAATTGATTGTCTGATTATTTAACAACTTCTCAATCTTCATAGAATGTTTACGTAGATGTTTAAGATTTGACTCATTATTTTCAATGCATACATTTAACAAGCACTTACTAAAGCAATGTCACTAGTTTATATCTAACCCACATGCCATCATGTGTATTTGACTCTGATCTATTTTGTGAGCCTATAACTTCCCCTTCAGTATATCTGCTCACTGTCATGAAGATTACCATGTTTCCTTATAAGTACAGCTTTTTTGTTGTTCCCTCTGTTCCATAGCCCTTCACAAACAATTAGTCTGAACTTGATGTTTCTGTTCCCTAAATACATTCCTAGCCTTTTTCCTGCAAGGAGTCAGACATCCTTCAAGATGAGTCCAAATGTCACCGCCTATATGATACCTTCACTTTATCCCTCAAGAAGAATCAGTTACTGCCATCAGAATATACCGCTAATTTTTGTACAGACTGAGCCATTTACTTGTCATGCTTTTTCACTAGACTGTGTGTGCTTTAAGAAGCAGTCCTTTAACACACAGCCTTGTGCAGATTTAGTGCTCTTCCTGCCTTATATTAACTGAATGCAAATTGGGATATAATAAAATAAGCTAAATATGACACAAATTTTTATTTCACTTTCCCAAAAGAAGATATTATTGTTTCTAAAGTAGCAGAATAAATTATGATGAATACCTCACAATAAAATTGTATTCTATTCCCAGCGACAAAATGCTGGCACCAGCAGTTATTGTTGGGGAACCATATGATGAAGAAGGGTCATGCTAAGACACTGTTTAGGGAAACACCACTCAATGCCCCTGCCACGATTTCCTTGGGGAAAAATTAACAGTAAATTTCTTATGGCTCATTTTAAAATATTCATTGAACCCATGAATAACAAATAATCAGAATTCTGATTCTTCTACCTGTATTCTTATTGACAAATTCAGGAGCAAATTTTCAAATATGTCTAATTGGTTTAATCAGAAATTATCAAAATTTTGTATAAAGAAATAACATGAGATACAGGGGGAACTATGACAATTCCATTTAGTGAATGGAACTACATGTATTCTAATATATTTATATTGAGTAAAGGTTAAAATAGATTAAGTAATGTAATATTATAGATGATAATGAGCTCATATTGGGCATTCTCTTCGTGGATGAGAAAGGGGTTAAGGTATTTGGTAAATGTCTCCTTCATAATAAACAACAGTAATTGTTTCTCTTCATTTACTTCCAGAGCATTTCGTCTAGATGGTTGCAATAATCCTTGAAGATGTAGAATGCTAATATTTCAATGACTCACATTAAAATATTGTTTCTAATTAATGGCACTTTAAAATATAGCAACACAGATAATATAAAGATTATATTTCTTGCAAACTAAGGGTTTCTATTTCTCACCAACTATTAACAAGTTTTAATTTGGGTCTTTTGTAAGTCTATAAATGCCCTTTGTGCAAAAATTTTGCAGAGATAATTTAACCCAGAAACTACAAAACTAGTTGCCCTCCATCCAAATGATCTGCTCAATAAAGAATAATACAGCCTTTTGTTGTATTATTCCTTCTAGTTATTATGTGTCCAATAATCATTACTTTGAAATAAATGTATACCCCCTTCATTGAAAGATTCGTTAAAAACAATGTATTGGATTTCATTTTAGTGCAGCATCAATACTATTCTGGGAAAAACAGAACAACAAGTCTGAACTTCAGAAGAAATATGAAGGCAGCAGACATGAACTCTTAGATCCTCAGATACATTGCTTTCATCTGAAGCTTATGCTTTGACCTCTAGGGAGACTCTCCTTTTATCCTCTTGGTGTCTGAGATAAGAAATCAATGACCCAATAACATTTCTTGTTCTCTAAATCATTTTGGTTTCATTCATTTTTTTACATACCTTTTACTTCTAGAGGCACATTGAACAAATATGAGTGTCAAGTGAAAGTCAATTAATTACATAAATTTGATTGGAGCTCCAAAGTCAGATTTTATCTAATTTTGGAACTTTCCACATTTAGAATATTCCTGACACTTAGCACAATTTCTGAATTTGTTCTCTGTTCACTACAAAGAAGACAGGTTAAATAAAAGGTTGTGTTACCCCTTCTTTAAAACTAAACCCATTTTTGGCTGTCTATTTATTTTGATGATTTCTGTGTTCTAAAATCAAGTAATTCTTTTTACTGTCAGAAATTATGAGTTCTTTGTTTTCTCTTCAGCATGGTGGTAACATTTAAGTTTTCTTCATGGTTATGGGCTGATAATGTGAACTTATTCAAGTCAGAGTTAATTCTATCACCATTGAAAAATACTAGTCAGCCACATATGCAGATTCTGGATAATTTCTGTACTAATGTTCTCTCTCCACATTCTTTTCTAGTAAATCCATCATATGTTTCCTAGAATACTACTTTGTTCAGACCAATATTCTGCAAGAAATATGTTGGGCAATGCATAAGAAATCAAACCCAAATTTCTATGCTTGCCTTGTGTCTTAGTCAGTGTTCTGTTGCTGTGAAAGTACACCATAACATAACCATAACAAATATTACAAAACAAAGCATTTGGTTGGGGCTTGTTTACAGTCTCAGAGATTTAGTCCATTTATCCTCATGGTAAGGTGCATGGTGGCACCCAGGCAAACATGGTGCTGGAAAAATAGTTGAGAGTTCTAGAGCTAGATCTACAGGCAACAAGAAGACAGAGAAAGACACTGGGGCTCGAGTGGGCATTTAAAACCTGAAAACTCACTCCCAGTGACACATTACTCCAACAAGAACACACCTCCTAATCCTTCTCAAGTAGTGCCACTCCCTGATGACTATTGTATTAGTCAGGGTTCTCTAGAGTAAGAGAACTCTCTCTCTCTCTCTCTCTGTAATATATTTGATAGCAAAACAAAGTTCAAGGATGAAAGCTGCTTGTGTAAGATTTCAACATGCACTGCAAAAGTATACTATGACTGCATAGCATTCTCTTTTTGTGTGGTATACAGTTGGTGTCCCATTCACATTTCCCCAGTCAATGTGACCTTCAACAGAATGATATGATGGTTGGTGTACCTGCCCCTCACAGTTGCATAGTGTGTGGTATCAATTCCTGAAGCACATCTGTCTATTGATCCAACTGCTAACAGTCACAGTACCATTACTGAAATTGCTGCTCACTTATTCTACCAAGTACTGAGAAAATTGTGTTAAGCTCTCCTCTTAGATTCACATCTATGCTTTGGTAACACTATAGAATGTTTTTTTAATGTTTATTTATTAATTCAAGTTACATCTCCATCACAGCCCTCTCCCTCAACCACTCCCAGCCCCACCCCCCCTACCCTCTCACTCTTCCCCCATAATGCATAATTCTTTTTTTTTTCAGTCCAACATATGGTTCTTTCTCTTATAACAATAAATACAGTACAAAACAACTGAAATAAATAGGCCACAATTCTGAGAGTTATATGGCTTAGCATACATTCTCAATGTCCAGTCCATATGTATTTGGTCCCTCACTTTAACATTCTACTATCTAACTATCTCCATGAGTTTAAAGTTCTATATCTAACTCAGCTTTCATACTAACTTGCATCACAATTTTAAAAACATCTTCTTAGACCCAGAACGCCCTCTTGATTCCTAAACAACTCAAAATTTAACTATGAGACTCTAGCTATCTATTCTTCAACCACCTCAGAGACCTGAGAGGGATAAATATATCTGATTATATAGGAAGCGCAGGGCCTGCAGCTTCCAAAACTAAGAAATGACATACCTGTGGCTGCCTCGACAGTTCCCATTTTCTCTCCATACATTACAGCATCAATCTTCAGCTGTTTGACCCCGTTTCTCTGACAGACATTGATTGTAGAGCACAAATTGTGAAGGACTTACCTACCCTGTCTTGGCAGAGCTAGGCTGTCGACTTACCTGCTTCCAAGTTTTGTCCTTTTTGGACAGCAGTCTGTCTACAGTTGAAGCAAGGTTTTTTTTGTTTTATTTATTTATTTATTTATTTATTTATCTATCTATCTATCTATCTATCTATCTATCTATCTATTTATCTATTTATTTATTTATTTTGCCAAGAGATAGGCTTGTCACTAATTCAACAATCTCACACTGGAGATTCTTCGATGCTCATCTTCTACTTGGAGTGGAAAAGGGGATGCTGTCAGGAGCTAGCATGTCTCGATATCAAAAAAAATCTTAATTTAAGAAAACATCTTTGAATGCCATACTCTGCAGATCTCTTGGGGTTTTTGAAGACGCCCTATCTATCTCTTATATTTAGATATACAAATGTTGCTGTCTCTTAATAACTTGATTTCTGAGTAGCTTAGAAAATAACTGTGATAGACTGTCATAGTAACTAACAAAATGACACGCTTACATGACTGTTAGTTTATATTTCTTAATTATCCTTAACAGTTTATGATGGTTGGTAGCAAAAGGCCAAAACTTCACATTTCCTTTTTAAGCATTACTAGGTACAGTACCTTTAAGAAGTGTTACCCTTAATTTTGTAACAATATACAAAGATCAATACCAATGTGGCCAATATACTCTTAGTTTTGTATCAATATACTAAGATCAGTACTGATGTAGTCCAATACAATCTTAATTTTGCATTAATATACAATGATCAATACCAATTAAGCCTAATATAGTATTAATTTTGTATCAATATATAAATGTATAAGGGTTTATTCAATAATCTGTCCTTTTTCTTGATCTTTCCTATACTATGTCTATGTCCCATTTTTTCTCAAGTCTATTCGCTCCTACATAGGAGAGAAAGAAGGATACAGAAAAGAAAAAGAGAGAAATCCCTAGGTCTAACCTCCAAAACCCATTTAACAAGACCATTTAACAGCTTGTAGTCTCTTCCCCTAAATGACAAAATTTTCTGTTATCCATCGAATAACCAAAGGGGGGGGGACCACCCTCCCCACCTTCTAGGCCTGGGACGTCACTCTCATAAATGACTTCCTGCTGATTTGGGACGTAGTAAACCTGTTTGGGGCCCAAATAGGGATGGAAAAATGGTTAAAAATGTTAATAGAACCATTTGATGTTCAGTCCTTTTGTGCTCAGCTATTTAGATGTCCTAAGAAGTTTTGATAACTTATTTTGAGATCAAATTTGTGATCTTTTTAGTGGAAGTAGCCTTTTCTATCATTATTAAATTTTGATGCTTATATTTAAATAAATATTTTTCTCTCTAAAGGTCTATGTTATTTAATATGAAGTCTATTAGCTTTGCTTCATATACACTGTAAAACTTTTCTAGATAATTCACTGTTCTTTGGTGACCTTTTATTAAGCAGCATAAAGTACATTTGTTTTGTATTTGTACTCTCTGAAATCCAACAACTGCTTAATTGTCATAAAATGTTTTTCTTCCAATTGATATTATAACCATATGTTTAGACTTTATAGGAGGAACAAGGTCTGCCATTGAGCAGAAACAAGGCCTACTGTTAAATAGTGCATCTGTAGCTGGGCTTCCACATGGAGCTGACCTGAGTGACCTGCCAGGCATGACTGAACATACTCGACCTGAGACCTGCCTGGAGATTAATGACGCCACACCAGGTAGTGAGAAATGATCCAATGAGGAAGAACAGCAGCAGCCTGCAGTTTGGGATCCAATGGGAATCTGGGTGGAGGTTATAAAGGGAAGCCCCTCTTTTTTAAATAAACGAGTCTGCTTTTGCTACTTACGGGACTCCCAGAATCTGGGTCATTGATTCTGTGCCAGCTCAACCCCGCCCCCAAGAGTCTTGGGCATGGGCCCTGGCAACAAGACTTATACCGTTATTTTTTAAAATCTCAACTCTGTTTTTTTTTGGGGGGGGTTGGCATTTTTATCATATTAATGCCTTCTAAATGGATCATTTTATCATTACTGCCCCCCTTTTTATCCCTTAAACTAGTCTGGAATTTATACACTCACTAATAACACAGTGGTACATTAAAAGTTATAACATTAAATTAACTTACCCATGTATGAAATTAATTTTCTCCACTAGTATGAGGACTAAGGGCATACTTAATGCATTTTCTTTTACTCTTGACCTATTGTGGTATATTTGGCAATTTTAATAACCAAATAAATATCGTTTCATGTAAGCAATGCACAGTTTTGCTTCCTATTTAATGTTTGTTTGTTTCCTTCCTCTTATAGTTCAGATTTACTTTGTAAACCTATTTTATATGTAATGTGACAATTTAAAATTTCACATAGATAACATTTCTTGTGATAAAAGCCTGCAAAATTTTTGAAAATATTTTATTTAACCTTTAACTGTGAAGATGATATTGTTAAGATATGTAATTATAATTTCATAATTACTGCTCTGTCAGAATCTTAAATATTGTATTATAGTCCATTTAAAAAATCCAGCTGCTAGTATTTTGAAGTAATTTTTAAGTCTATATAAGGTTCCTTTAAGGAAAACCCTAATGATGGTTCCAATTGCTTTTCAAGTTTTCTTTCTCTAGTGTTCAAAACTGTCATTATTACATGTAGGTGTGTCATTCCAGGTCTCCTTGAAAGCCTTAAGTAGATTTATTTATGAATTATTGAAAATTCTTAGCCCTTTTCTCTTAAAAGAAAGAAAACACACACACACATTAACAGAATGGATGTAAAAACAGAATCTGTTTTCTGATGCATCCAAGAGACACACCTCAACACTAAGGATAGATATCTCAAAGTAAAGGGTCTGAAAAGGGTGTTCCATGCAAATGGACCTATGAAGCAAGCTGGTGCAGATATTTTAATATCTAAAGAGCAGACTTTAAACAAAAACTAATCAGAAAAGATAGGGTAAGACTACATACTCATCAAATGAAACATCCACCAGGATGACATTTCAATTCTTAACATCTATGTCCCAAACACAAGGGCACCCAAGTTTGTACTACAGTTTCACTCTGTTTCAGCAGCTACCTTTTTCCTGATGGAAGCCCATCAAACTATCCTCAAGCACTTTATTCTCAGCCTATCACTTCTTTCGTTTCCGTGCTGTCTATGCTAGACTAATGCACTAACTCTTTCTTTAGTTACACATAATCTCCTATTTTGTTTCTTCGTTAACGTGGTGTTTGCTGATTTTCATTTTTGGTAATTGTAGAAGTTAAAATTTCTTAGATAAACATGTCATAGTGTCTGTGTTCTAAAACTTAGTAAAAGCTCTCATTGCCACAAGTGACACACTGGTGTGAAGCACTGCGGCTTGTGTTTCTGCCTGGCTCATTATGGTGTGTGGTTGTCCCCATGTGCACCTGTTGCACTGCATATTTTGCTCGGGTGTGTTCACAGTCTGGGGATCTTGGAAACTCTAGGCAAGACGGATTTGCTTCCTCAAGTGATTCAGACCTGCTAGTGCTTCTTCTGTGACTTTTTCTAATTAGATTTTGACTCTACAGTAACACAAACTTGCAGTACAGCTCAACTGGTACATACACAAAATGTCACGCCGTTCTGTGGTTTCACCATGATCTAGTGAAGACCAAGGCACTTGAGTTGATGGGCTATGAGATCTGAGTGTTATTGTTACCTTTGAGCTCTTGCCTTCATATTAAGCGTACTTAAACATTTTCCATCTTGGACCATCTACCCGAAGTCTCACTTTTGAGTAAAAGTACTGAATGTGAATTCATTCCCACCATCCCCAAATTCACCTCTCATGTATATCTCCCGTCGATCAGCTCTAATGATGATTATGCTGTCTTAAGTTCTCTGTTATAGGTTTATAATTCCACAATTAATCTTTACTCTTATCTTTAAAAGTCAAGGAAACTGGTCTAAGTATCAAAAAGGTCTTTGCAGTTCTTTCAAAACTGGAGAACTTGACATTTTTACATTGTTGATTTCAAGACTCTTTATTTCTGGCCTCTTTGTTTCTCACATAGGTTATAAAACAAATTAAAGACAAGGGGCTTTTCCTTTCCCTTCTGTTCTCATCAGTAGATTGCTTGGTGTCTAAAATGTACAATTCTTTTTTTTTAATATTCTCAGTTTCCTAAAGATATGTTTTCATTTCTTGAAAAATTAAGTGTAAATTTTAGAGATGCTAGTTAGCTTTTAGGAAGTTTAACAAAAAATGGATATGTGAAAACACTTCAGTGAGGCAAAGTGTTTCCCTATTACAATTTGTTCTGAATTCTTCTCTAACACTTGGAAATAATTCATCAGAATACCTCTACATTGTCATACTGTTGCATAGTCTGTGGTATACATATGTCTCCCTTCTCTATGGACCACACTACAACCCTACTGTATAAACCAGAACTTATTTGGTTGTACTCTCTCTCTCTCTCTCTCTCTCTCTCTCTCTCACACACACACACACACACACACACACACACACACAATCTTGGACTATTTTCTGCTTAGTTACAATAAAATAATCCTATCTAGGTCAAATTTATTTTTTCAAAGAACATGAAAATTCCTAGACTTTGAAGTGTAAATGAGAGACAGTGAAGGTAAGGAAATTAGAGTTAGAGTTTAATGACAGAAAATATTAATTTCAGGATGAATGCATCCTGAGACAAATGACAAATTTGGATCTATTAGAAGTAAATTGGTTTAAAATGTATGTTTTATAACAGTAGTCAAATATTGAAAAATAGTTTGTGATTTAAAGTATAACATGATGCTGAAATTATATTTGGCAAAAGTTAAATGATGTGCTCTTATTTTCTCCTCCTCGTCCATCTTGACCAACTTATGATTTTGGTCTCGTACCCAAGGAGAACAATTTAGTTTTTTTTTTCTTTAGAAGCCTGGCCTGCTCGTAAAGCTCCCTCTTGCAGTAGGGAGCACCTGATGAAATCACTAGTGTGAATGATCGTGTCAATTTTACTGACTTTCAGAAGCTGGGAGGAACTTGTGACTTATGAGGAACTCCTCATAATAGGATGTTTGGAAGAATGCACCACTAAGTTCAGTAAAAATTGACACCAAACTACAATGGCAGTTCTGTCTTTTCCCAGTGACAACCTGTTTCTAAACAAAAGAGAAAGATGAGGTGATATTCAGTTTCCAGTAATTACAGCAAAATGAACCCTCAAGAAGCACCTCAAATCTCTTTTTTTTTTTTTACTTTGTTGTTTTTTTACTTTCAATTCTGTAAGATAACTAGCTACCCAGAGTAACTGGAAGTGGAGTTGGGGGATGAAGTGTTTCAGCTTCTGGGCAACCAGAAGTTAATAGTAAATTTTGTCTTTAAGAGAAGATCATACACATTTTATAATATGTGCTTAAAAAACCATTAAATCTGCTTGGATTTAAATACATCATGGGCTCTAACATTTTTTTAGTTAAAAGCTTTGTTCTCTGGTTCAAAGTAATCATAAAGCATATTTGACAATCCTACAGCTATAAGAACCACCCAGCTTCACCTAACGGATTATGTGAAGATAAAACATAAAGTCATGTGTTGGATGGAAACAGAGGATTTGTATGTAAGCTACTTTCTCCCTCTGTATTTCCTTCCTTCCATCATTTTCTGCCTTTTTTTTTGATTCTTTATTTTGCAAATTTCTTATTCAAAGTAACCTAATTTTCTAAAGAAATTTGACTAATTAAATGTCTAAATTTCTCACTGGCCACTTACACTGTTCTTACAAAAAATATAGGGAGAAAGCTCTACAAAGGTCTCCTTCTTGATGAGCTCCAACTATAACAGAGAGAGAAAACACATAAACAATGCTAACAGCACTAGGCAGTGTGTGGCAATGGCCTCAGAGAGCTCCAGTAAGTGTTGACAGACACGTGACGGCTTGCTTCTTGGATGAAATGGTGGTATTCTACACATTAACAGATAATGTTACAAATGAGCATTTCACAGATTTAATAAAAATCAGTTTCTGAAAGCTGTTCAGGTCCTCTGACTTTTGGTGAAGAGTCCTGTGTAGTAGAAACAGTAAACTATTGGGTCAGGATGGATAATTTCTTTAGGACGCTGATGTTCTGGTGGGAGTTATTTCTCTTCTGGATGTAAAGCTTATTTCTCAATTTTTAAAGAAATTAAATCTCTCTCAATGAATTCCTTTGTCTCACCCACCAATTCCCAAGGCAGTCTCTTCTTGGAAACTCAGTGGCTTTGCTTGTCAGAAAATCAAGTGAGCAATTTTCCCTTTTCTTTCCGCCCTCCAATTTCAATTCTGCAGTCTTATCTTGTCTTCAGATTTGTAGGAGACCACCTGCTGTGGCGTCTTTTTTTTTTTTTTTTTTTTTTTTTTTCCCCTGTCTGCCCCAACTCCCAGGGAACTGAGCAGATCGTCCTCTACAATCTTCCTTCCTTACTCCATTCCTTATCGCCAGCACCCTATACATTTTCTATCAGGAAACCCCTTGACTATGCCAGTCAAGGAATCAGATCTTCCTGGAAGATCCAACTTACCCGCTGAAATGAAAACTTCGTTACCAAATATATTTATTAATAATTATAAACTGTTATATTAGGCCAGCAGAACAGCTGGCAGCTGCCAGGGCCCATTGTGGACACTCCCAGCTCTCTATCCTTCTAGAATATTCATTCCCATCCCTGCATGCATGCTTTCAGTACCTGAACACAAGTTCTATCTACTTCTATCATGGGATCCCCAGTGGCCCACACAGCAAGGACTCAGAAAAAACTCCCTGTTTGTCTAGTCACAGCCACCACATGCTCCTAATGTTCAGAGAGGGCAGTGGAAACCAAGAAATGGAAAACCCACCAAACAAAGTCAAGACCATATATCAACACACTGAATTACAGACATCCCAAACAAAGATGTCTATATGACAGTTTAAAAATGATAAAACGAAAAAAGAAAAAAAATGATAAAAGAAATGGATACATTGTTTTAAAAAAATGTTTATTCAAAAAATTAAAAAAGTCCCAGGTGCAAAACATCCCAGAAATCTGGTATACTATGAAAAGATCA
Source organism: Lophiomys imhausi (assembly GCA_907164525.1). Classification (NCBI taxonomy): domain Eukaryota; kingdom Metazoa; phylum Chordata; class Mammalia; order Rodentia; family Muridae; genus Lophiomys; species Lophiomys imhausi. Next base: position 5,458,262 of record CAJQZJ010031819.1, read on the forward strand.
AATTAATAGGAATACATGATGGAACAAAACAAAACAAAACAAACAAACAAACAAAAACCAAGTCACAGGCACAGAAAGTATTTTCAACAAAATGATAGAAAAAAATTACCAACCTAATAAACAAGGTACCTATAAAGGAACAAAAAGCACACAAAACACCAAGTAGACTGTACCAAGAAAAGAAAATCCCCTTGACACAAAATAGTCAAAACACTAAAAAAACAGAAAAAGAAAGAATATTAAGATCTGCAAAGGAAAAAGATCAAGCAAAATATAAAGGTAGAAGTATTAGAATAACACTTAGCTGCTATTTTTTCTTATAACATAATAATGGACATTTGTTCATATAATGTATTCTGATTATGGTCTTCCCTCCATTTTCCTTCTTCCAGTTCTTTACCACTTCCCCTCCCAATTAGACCCACCTGTTTTCCGCCTTTTATTAGAAAATAAGCATCTGTTATGTAAAGGATAATAATAAGTAAAATGAAATGAAACAAAAGTAAACAAATCACAATTGGAAAAAACAAACAGAAGGAAAATAGCTGTAGAAAAAACAAAAGAAACAAATAAAGACAAAGAGACACACTTGTCCACATACTCTGAAATCCCATGAAAGCACAAAACTGGAAGTCATGTACACAAAGAACCTATGGTAAAAAAACCAAAACAAACATTCTAAAAGGCAGAATTTCCAGGAAAGATCAACTACAGACTCTAAGAGATTACAGATGCCAGAGCATACTATGATATCTATCAACATTTTTAATCACAATAGATGGAAAAAACATTCCATGAAGAAAAAAATATATAAGCAATATCTGTCTACAAATGTAGCTCTACAAAAGGCACTAGAAGGGTCTGCAATCTAACAAGTTTAACCACAAGCAAGAAAACACAGGAATAAGTAATATCAGGGAAGCAAATCAGAAAAGAGAAAAAATCCACACAACAACAACAAAATTGTGAGAATCAACAAATGCTTTTCATTGATAACTCTCAACATCAATGATCTACATGCCCCAATATAAAGAAACATTAACAGAATGAATTCAAAAACAGTATCCATCATTCCACTGCATCCAAGAAATACACTTAACATCAATGTATCATGGTATTATCAAAAGGTAAAGGGAGGGAAAAAGATATTCCAAGTAAATGGACCAAAGAAGTAAGCCAGTGTAGCCATTTTAGTATCTGACAAAATAGACTTCAAACCAAAACTTATCCAAAGAGATACAGACCGGCATGCATCAAAGAAAATTTCATCCAGAGGATTTTGCAATTCATCTATGCACCAAAAAGGGTACCCAAGATCATAAAAGAAATATTACTACATCTTAAGTCACATATTGACTCTCACAATGATACAGAGTAACTTTAATGTTTCACTTTCACCAATAAACAAATCATCTAGACAAAAACAAATCAGAGAAATGCTGAAGCTAACTGACATTGTAAACCAAATGGACTTAACAGATATTTACAGAGCATTTCACCTAAACACAAAAAATAGACCTTCTCAACACCTCATGAAACCTTCTCCAAGACTGGCCACATACTTGAATACAAATCAAGTATCATCAGACACAAGAAAATTGAAATAACCCTTAATTCTCCTTGACCCTAGGAATTAAAGCTGAAAAACATAACAAAAGAAATCTTACAAACTTGTGGAAACTGAATAATTTAGTAATGGCTTTAAAATGGGAAAAGAAACAAGTTTAAAACATTAGAATTGAATGAAAATGACAATACAACATGCCCAGCTTATGGGACACAACAACAGTTCTAGGAGGCAAGTTCAGAACACTAAGTGCCTAAATAAAAAAGTTGGAGATACTAGCAGCTTAACAGATCACCTGAAAGCTCCAGAGCATAAGGGGAAAAAAAGAAATTGACCTCAAGGGAATATATGCTAATAAATAAGCCTACTTGGGGTTGAAATCATAAAATAGAAGGAAACAAAACAAAACAAACAAACAAAAAAACAATACAAGGAATCAATGAAACAGCTGATACTTTGAAAAAAATCAAAGATTGGCAAATTCTAAGGCAAATTAACTAAAAGACAGAGGGAGAATATCAAAATTAACAAAATGACAAAGGGGGAAAATAAATGACAAAAACTGAGGAAATGAAGAAAATCATAAGCATGTAATTTTAAAGCTCTGCTGTACCTAATTGGAAAATCTAACAAAAATGAGTAATTTTCTTAATATATACAACCTACCAAAATGGAATCATATCACATAAGAGATTTAAACAGACCTATAACCCCTAGTGAAATGGAAATGGTCACTAAAGAAATCTACTAACTAACTTACTCCAAGTAGAAGATGAGCATTGAAGAATCTCCACTGTAAGATGGTTGAATTAGTGGCAAGCCTATTTCTTGGCATGAAAAAGCCCCTTGCTTCAACTGTAGGCAGACTGCTGTCCAAAAAGGACAAAACTTGGTAGCAGGAAGTCTTAGCTCTGCCAAGACAGGGTAGGTAAGTCCTTCATAATCCCTGCTCTACAATCAATGTCTGTCAGAGAAACGGGACCAAAAGGCTGAAGATTGATGCTGTAATGTATGGAGAGAAAATGGGAACTGTCCAGGCAGCCACTGGTATGTCATTTCTTAGTTTTGGAAGCTGCAGGCCCTGCACTTCCTACACAATCAGATATATTTATCCCTCTCAGGTCTCTGAGGTGGTTGAAGAATAGATAGCTAGAGTCTCATAGTTAAATTTTGAGTTGTTTAGGAATCAAGAGGGTGTTCTGGATCTAAGAAGATGTTTTTAAAATAGTGATGCAAGTTAGTATGAAAGCTGAATCAGATATAGAACTTTAAACTCATGGAGATGGTTAGATTGTAGAATGTTAAAGTCAGGGGCCAAATATGTATGAACTGGACATTGGGAAGGTATGCTGGGCCATTTAACTCTCATAAATGTGGCGTATTTATTTCTGTTGTTTTGTAAAGTATTTACAGTTATAAGAGAAAGAACCATTTGTTGGACTGAAAGGGGGAGCTGTTGGGGGGAAGAGGATGGAAGGGTGGGACAGGAAGGGGGAGTAGGGAAGGGATTGTGACTGAGATGTAACTTGAAGAAATAAAAAAAAATAAAGTATAAAAAAATAAAAAAAAATTTGATTTGCACTCCTTTTTCATACTTTTGTGTCATGCTCTTAAAGCATTGTAAGCTAATTACTGTAAAGCACTCTGTATTTATGATCTTTCTATGGAAAAGTGGTTGTGGTGTGTTTTACCATCTGTGAGGAAGTTATTCATGCTTATTATTATTTTATGGTAATGTCTGATGCATGGGACCTCAAAATAAATTTCTGTTCAATATTAAAAAAAAAAAGCCCTGGGCCAGATTATCTTAGCACAGAATTCCAACAGATGTTCAAAGAAGAATTAATGTCAATATTCCTCAAATTATTTCCACAGAAACGGAAAGAACATTGCCCATTGAACAATTTGCTTTATGAGATCATGCTTACTATGACACCTATGAAACATAAAGGCCCAGCAAAGAAAGATAATTACAGATCAATTTCACTTATGAACATAGATGCCTAAATACTCACTAAAATACTTGAAAACCTATTAAAAAAACACATCCAAAAGATCATCCACCATGATTAAGTAGGCTTCATCCAAGAGATGCATATTGACTCAACCTACGTAAATCAACAAATGCAATCCATCATATAAACACACACTCACACACACACACACACACACACAGAGAGAGAGAGAGAGAGAGAGAGAGAGAGAGAGAGAGAGAGAGACCACAGGATCATTTCATTATATCCAGAAAGGAACTTTGACAAAATTCAATACCCTTATGATAAAAGTCCCCAAGAGACTTGGAATACAAGGGACATACCTCAACATAATAAAAGTGACTTACAGCAATCCCACAGTCATTAACAACTTAAGTGGAGAGAAACTCAAACCATTTCCATTAAAACCAGAAATCAGGCAGGATTGTCCACTCTCTGGATACCTATTCAATACAGTACTTGAAATGCTAGCTAGAGCAATAAAACAACTGGTCTAATTCTAGTTTGCGCCAAGTGATCAGAAACATCCCAAGAAGTCAGAGCACATTGTTTCTACCAGATAGATGAAAGGTAGCATTCTAGAGGGAGGGTTATATGCCAAGCACAAGAAAAAGAGTGAAATCTTTTCCGATAGTCAGGAAATTGTAATCTGCAAACTTTGCTTTGTTAATATAAATAAAGGGGGGGGGTGTTGTATCTTGAATGAAAATAAGCATTTTTTTAAAAAATCAAGATGTAAATATCAACCTAACCTCCGACTTGGGTAAGAGACTGTCACTGTGTGAATCTGGGTTATTTCACTGAGCCTCACATTTTCAATTTCCTTTCAAATGGGGACAATAGTTCCTATCAGGAGGTATAGTGAGAACAAAAGAAGGTAGTAACTTGTGACTGCTTGAAGTCTGTCAGCAAGAAGAAAGGATAACTGTGCTACAGCTATTCATGAGTCTTACAGTGAATGCAAAGGGCTCTCACAATTTGTCTTCCTTGTGTGGTTTTGATGGCACCATTGTTTTTACATTGCACAGCTCTAATTCATCAGTTGAAATCAAGAAGTCATGATATCTACCTTTGAGATTATTGTGGGAGTTATGTGAATTAGAAACTAGAAATGCTTTTCATTTTAGTAGCAAACACAAAACACTATTTACCTATTCAACTAATAATCTTATGAGAACATCTTTTTAAAATGTAAGTGCAAATATTTGTGTGAGAACTGAAGTATTTTGTCGAATGCTAATTTCTAAGAATCAGCAAGAAACCCCAAGCCTGCCTACTTGATAGGGTTCCTTGAATCTAAGATCACAAGAATCTCTTTATTTATTTAATTTCTTGGGTAATTATGCTCAGCAAACATCCGGAACAAATAATTCTGAATCTATTTTGAACTGTTAAACCCTTTATAATCTATATTTCTTGCCTGAGCTTAATTTACGTCAACTCTAGGAGCAAAATAGGACATGCATACAGTACTACTACACAAGTCAGATGACAAAAATACATTGAGACTATTGATTGATATGATTAATGTTGAAAACATTAAGATAACCTACTAAGCACAATTCTAAACACGTCCCATATCTTGCTTTATATTGTCATTTATTCAATAATTCAGTTATACTTTCAGGCACTAATTAATTAATTGTGATAAGGAAACTACATCAGGAACATGGTGTCTTGGCTATGGCTCAGTCAGGGTAATGTCTGCTACACAAACATAAGGACCTGAGCTTACATGTCCAGCAATCAAGTAAAAGCTGAGTTCAATGGCATGTGTCTGTCTCCTTCTTTAGTTCTTGGGAGATGGAGGTGGAAGATATTTGTAGCTCAGTGGCCAGTCAACTTAGCCAAACTGATCAGCATCAGGGTCAGTGAAAGACCTGTCCCAGAAAACTTTGTGGTGAGACAGCAAGGAAGACACCTGACCTCTACCTCTGTTCTCCACATGTATGTGTTCCCACACACACTTAGATATACTTAGATGACTATCTATACAACAAAACCACATACATGTACAAGATGCATCCCCCCACACAACACAAGGAACACAGAGCCACGTTTGTATTGGGGATAGAAAAGTGCAGAATGAGAGGCATGTTTGAGGTAAGATTTAAAGATGCTGTGAGTAGGACTAATGCAATGATGTGCTAGAAATAGTCTCTACAGAATCTAAAATCCTGACATGCAATATTTGCCAGTTTCCATAATGTGAACCCTCAAAGAAATGCTATTTTTAGATAACAAAATTTTAGAAACTCACTGATCAGAGTTCCGAATATCTTACCTTTGTCTCCTACTAGTTGGGCTCTAGGATTTTTTTTTAAATACTTTTTTTTTTCTTCAAGTTACATCTCAGTCACAAACCCCTCCCTATTCCCCCTTCCTATCCCGCCCTTCCACCCTCTTCCCCCCAGAAGTTTCCCCTTTCAGTCCAACAGATGGTTCCTTCTCTTATAACAGTAAGTATTATACAAAACAACAGATATAAATATGCCACATTTATGAGAGTTAAATGGCCCAGTATACCTTCCCAATGTCCAGTTTATACATATTTGGCCCCTGACTTTAACATTCTACTATCTAACCATCTCCATGAATTTACAGGTCTATATCTGACTCAACATTCTGATGCAAGAATGTATGGAGAGAAAATGGGAACTGTCCAGGCAGTCATTGGTATGTCCTTTCTTAGTTTTGGAAGCTGCAGGCCCTGCACTTCCTATATAAGCAGATATATTTATCCCTCTCAGGTCTCTGAGGTGGTTGAAGAATAGACAGCTAGAGTCTCATAGTTAAATTTTGAGTTGTTTAGGAATCAAGAGGGTGTTATAGATCTAAGAAGATACTCTTAAAAGTGTGTTGCAAGTTAATATGAATGTTGGGCTGCAGGATTTTAAGATACACCTCCCTGAATAAAAATGCCCAATACATAAGTTAAGACCAGGGATGACTGTTAAAGGATCTGATAATAAATCAACAGGAATGTATAGAAGAGAGTCTGTCCTTATAACCAAGGACAGTAGCTGCAAGCCAAGAGTTTGTGTCTAATTGTCTTGTGCTCCCTTCTCTGCTTAATTTCCCTCTTTGCCTTTGCAAGTACTTGATTTTTTTTTTTTTTGGTTCACATATTAACTTTCCTTATTTGGGAGAGTTTTTCTATTTCTGGAAGGCAAATGCTTTGAAATATAGCAACAAAAGCATATGTTAATTCAAGATCGGGGTACAGCCAACCAGTCTCTAATAAGCAACAATTCATTTAACTTCTTTAGGGCTGGAGAGATGGCTCAGTGGTTAAGAGAGTTTCTGCTAGCTGCTCCTCCAGAGGTCCTGAGTTCAATTCCCAGCTACCACATGGTGGCTCACAACCATCTATAATGTGATCTGGTGTCCTCTTCTGGCCTGCGGGTGTACATGCAGACAGAACTCTATATACATTTAACTTCTTTAGTAAACTTCATTTGTGAATTTCTTCCAGATACAAGTATTTACAGAACCAAGATTTCCCTGAAATGGAAATATCCCTGCAGTTCTACAGAATATTCCTGCTTTGATGCTTAAATGTACATAAAAAAGCCACTTTCTGGCCAGTTCATATAAAAAGAAGTCATAAAAAGGCTTCACAAAGTTTTCATCACATGTCTTAAACCCAAGACACAGGACAAGTTTCTCAAAACTACTGAAATGTGGTTAAGAGCTCAAAACATGGCTTTCTCCCCATTGGGTGCTTGATTAGTGTATGCCATTTCCAATGGGTCTAATACATGAAGAATAAAGTGTATATGGTCTGATTTCATAGCACTGATGAAACTGTTGCCTCTGCCCTTCCTTAGTCTGTTCTCAGTGCTTTCAGTTAAAGTACTGTACTCTGCACTTATACCAGTCCCCAGTTAGGATATTTGTTTGTTTTTTCATCTTAAATTTGCAACACGTGGGACAGCAGGAGAAAACATACAAACTTTCAGTTGTGTAATCTGCCAGTTTCAAGCATCGTGGAAGCAGTAAATTTTAAATCAGTGTTCCAGGCAAAATCTCTTCACGCATTTATAACAAATATTTTGTATGTGGCTTTTGGAAAGCTTCCATCCATCTGTTTCTACTCGGTTGTTATTGACCATGTTTTTCTATAAAATATATCACAAGCCTGATGTCTATTGGAAAAGTACATGTAGCATAAATATCACATAAAATAGAAATAAATGACTTCATCTATCTTGATAATTAATTAAAATCTCACTTACAGGTAGGCACAGAACTTGATATGTTTTTGTTAGATACCTATTCTGCTGAGATGGAATGCTCCAGCTAATAAGCTCATGTTTTCAGATAGTCTGATAACCAATACTGACCCTCTCAGGTTGATGTGTAGAACCACAGAACAGCCTTTCTCAGAAGCAGGTGCTTATATCTAACTAGTCCTGATCACTTCTCTAAGACTTGACATTGTTAAAATCAAAACAGCAAAGGGAAACTCTCCCTTGTCTCTCTAATTAATCTAGATCTCCTTCCTTTCATTTGCACACATTTTCTAGTTAAAGCTGCAATTGCTTCTCACATCAGTGATTGACATTATATTCTAAACAGATTCTCTGTCTCTGGTTCTTCTCCCTGCCAGCCCACACAGCATCTCCCTGCCAGGATAATCACCCTAAAAAAACAGACTTTGCTACTGTTTCCTTGGAACAAATGGCTCTTCCATTTGCCGGTAGAACAAAGTTCTGTCTTTATGGTATGATTTTAAATATTCTGCTTTGTTGTCAATAGGCTGAGCTACTTAGTTTTGTGAGCATGTCCTTTACTTAAAAAAAAAAAAAAAAAAAAAAAGGTATTTGGAAGTCTCTCTAACTCTTCTGTCTGCTCTTAGGGCCCTTTTCCTTCGACTAAGTTGCCTCATCCAGGTTTACTGTATCTTGTTAGGCCATGTTTGGTAGATATCCCTGGAAGGTGTGGTTTCTTTTTGTTGTTTGGTTGGTTTGTTTGGTTGTTGGCTTATTTGTTTGTTTTGTAAGGTAAACAAAGGAGGAGTGGATCTGAGGAAGAGGAAATATGAGGCACGGCAATGGGAGGGAGGAAGAGAGGGGAAACTGCAGTTGGGATGTAATGTATAAGAAAAGAATAAAAGTTTCAGAAATGAAAAGACAAGACATTTGTGTCTTCCCTTAATCAGACGTACTTGTACTTGCTACTTTCCCTCTTTTTTTTTTTTTTACTAAATTCTTTATTTTTTTCTTCAAGTTACATATCAGTCACAAACCCTTCCCTATTCCCCCTTCCTGTCCCACCCTTCCACCCTCTTCCCCCCAACAGCTTCCCCTTTCAGTCCAACAAATGGTTCCTTCTCTAATAACAGTAAATACTATACAAAACAACAGAAATAAATATGCCATATTTATGAGTGTTAAATGGCCCAGTATACCTTCCCAATGTCCAGTTCATACATATTTGGCCCCTGACTTTAATATTCTACCATCTAACCATCTCCATGAATTTAAAGTTCTATAACTGACTTAGCTTTCACACTAACTTGCATCACTATTATAACCATCTTCTTAGATCTAGAACGCCCTCTTGATTCCTAAACAACTCAAAATTTAACTATGAGACTCTAGCTGTCTATTCTTCAACCACCTCAGACACCTGAGAGAGATAAATATATCTGATTATATACGAAGTGCAGGGCCTGCAGCTTCCAAAACTAAGAAATGACATACCCGTGGCTGCCTCGACAGTTCCCATTTTCTCTCCATACATTACAGCATCAATTTTCAGCTGTTTGGCCCTGTTTCTCTGTCAGACATTGATTGTAGAGCAGGAATTATGAAGGACTTACCTACCCTGTCTTGGCAGAGCTATGCTGTCAACTTCCTGCTACCAAGTTTTGTCCTTTTTGGACAGCAGTCTGTCTGCAGTTGAAGTAAGGAGTTTTTACATGCCAAGAGATAGGCTTGCCACTAATTCAACCATCTCACACTGGAGATTCTTCGATGCTTATCTTCTACTTGGAGAAGAATATGGGATGCTGTCAGGAGCTGATATGTCTCGATATCAAAAAAAAATCTTAATTTAAGATAACATCTTTGAATGCCATATCTGCAGATCTCTTGGGGTTTTTGAAGATGCCCTATCCATCTCTTGTATTTAGATAAGCAAATGTGGCTTGACTCTTAACAACTTGATTACTGAGTAGTTTAGAGAATATCTGTGATAGACTGTGATACTAGCTAACAAAGTGACATGTTTGCATGACTAGGAGTTTGTTTTTCTTAACTATCCTAAACAGATTTAGACAGTTGATATCAAGAGGCCAGAGCTTCACATTTTATTTTTAAGTATCTCTAGGTATGATACCATTAGGAAGCGTTACCTTTAATTTTGTATCAATATACAAAGATCTATTCAAATGTGGCTAAATATACTCTTAATTTTGTATCAATATACAAAGATCAATGCCTATGTAGCCCAATACAATCTTAATATTACGTCCATATACAAGAGTCAATACCATTGTGGCCAATTATAATCTTAATTTTGTATCAATATACAAAGATCAATACCAATGTAATCCAATACAATCTTATTTTTGCACAATAAACAATGGTCAATATCACTTTAGCCAAATAAATTACTAATTTTGTATCAATATACAAAGGTATAAGGGCATATTCAATAATCTGTCCCTTTTTCTTGGTCCTTCTTGTGCTATGTCTATGTCTCATTTTTCTCAAGTCCATGCACTCCTACATAGGAGAGAAAGAAGGATACAGAAAAGGAAAAGTAGGAAGTCCCTGGGTCTAACCTCCAAAACCCATTAAACAGGACCATTTAACAGCTTGTAATCTCTTCCCCTA